>JAIFTH010000279.1:0-37892 GCA_019968535.1 Fragariocoptes setiger
TCTCTCTCTCTCTCTCTCTCTCTCTCTCTCTCTCTCTCTCTCTCTCTCTCTCTTTGCTCGAAGCTTTACTTAAAGCTGTCGAAGAAAGTATGCAGGAGGCTCGAACCATGAACAACAACAAAAAATCACATGTCATGGACCACACTACGCAACAATCTGCCATGTATTATGAGACATTGGCTAGAATTTTATGATCGCATTTCTTACGTACGTCAAACTGCATCATCATTAACATCGCCATCGTCAGCATTGCAGCTTGTTGTATTTAGGAGATGGCATTAAGTTTCGTTTGAGTTGGCCTCTGTGTATTGCGTACCGATACGTTTTGTCCAGTGTATTCCGTACGAGGACACATTATGACGGCTTGCATTACGTAAGCGTAAGCGAGCCAGACGGCCAGCTAACATAGAAGTAAATGTAATTATTGGTATGAACACGCTGTTATTCGGCGTGAATTCTACACACAATTTGTGAATGTGAAGTTTGAAGACTTGGACACTGATTGTTATCCTCGTTGTTTGTACTGTCATTGTTGCACTTATGATTACGATTGTGAATGGACAACATTTGTTGAAAGATTTCATTATGCCTTGTTGAAAAGTACACTATTTTATCCAACTTGAAGGGCACACTGTTAACGGCAGCCAAGCAGCAAATATTAGCCGAAGACGACGTGCATGTATATGAGACTCATTAACGCTCAAAACAACACTCTTGATATCCTTCAGTATTTAAATTAAATGTATGGCTCAACAACCGGGAACAAATGTAAAAGAAGGAAAACTTTACCGTGCTCACAATTGCCTCTCTGGCAATGACAACAATTTTTAATGCTGTTTGTCCCGGACAAGAACCAATTTCATTGCTAGTCAATGCAAGAAACGTGCGCTCACAATCAATGATGATGTGTTATGTCTCTTGTTGAGATCGGGACAAAAAAGTAAATAGGTATAACAATCAACGTCGCAGTCGCCGATTGTCGTCGTGCTGGTTGCCGACAATTGGTGTAAGTGCTACGTCACGAGCACCATCAATGATAATTAGTCGAGCAACCGAGTGCTTCGTATTTTAGCGTGCTAGAATCAGACTTGGGAAGAAGTTGCCTTGTGGCACTCGACAGCACGACGTGCACAGGATGTGACGTTACGCTCGAACGCGTTCTAGTTTTGGCTCTTACATTGTTTCGAAAAAACTCACGAACGCAATAGCAACGGCAATCGGTAATTCGCAACAAAAGATAAGACAACATTCCCGTGCACGTTAAATTGCTACGCACCAGTAATGTTGGTTCGATAGATGGATTCTCATCCAGGAAATTCACGAACAGCAGCATTAACTCGCCACGTATCCTAATGAATGTGCGCGTGCCGCTCACCTGGTGCTGTGCAGCATAAAGCAACGACAATCATGCAACAAATCTTCTTTGTATGGGCACACAATATATCGGAGCAAACCCTCGCACAAACACCCACACATAGCCATTAGGCATGCCCGTCGACGAGTGAATAACATAAAGAAGAATCGGAATCAAATCAAACTTACGAGTTACGCTAAAACAAACCAATGTTTTACTACCACGAGGGCGTGACAGTGGTTCAATTTCTCACGGTGCTGATGCCATTGCAACTACAACACGTGCTTGCCCTTGACCAGTAGTTGTCATCGCTACAAACCAACGAATCGATGAGTGTATATATGAATCACATGAGATGTTGTGACGAATCAAACAAACAAGCTAAGTTATAACCGATGTTTTGATGTGACCAAAATTGTTATAGCTGCTGGTATGATGAAATAATGGCGCATAATGTTGTGCGTTGGGTGATCAATTGAACTTGACTTAAGACATCTGTATATTGTGGTTGGATTTTGTTGTATGTTTCGCAGCGAATTAGATAAATATGAAATGAAACGAACCACGACGAGAGAGCAACAAAGAAGTCTTTTTTGGGCGCCAAACGAGTTTAATTTCACGCTGCTCGTTCGTAGACCCATCGTCCAATCACGAACGGCTGAACATCAGAACATGTGTGCAATATGACATGAGCAGATCAGTGTGAGATGGAAAAGTAAAAACTTGCGGATTAGTGCAAACATTGTGGCCGACTCACAGCAGTTGTGCATGTTTTTGTTGTTAGCAAGTGCATGAGCCGTGATGCGAATAATTAACACCAACGCGTTTAGTTAAAAACCCAGCCCGAGGCAGACGTGTGTTCAACTTGTTCGCTCTGGCAATGTTGCAAAAGAGATAGTTCAATAGAGACTAGTTTTGTTGTAACGATCATTTGAGTGGCACAAAACACGCTATTGATTAGCCGATCCACGCGCACACACACACATGAACACACTCCTACACGCGATCTGATGGGCTTGCAAGCTATTAAACCAATACTGTTAGACTGATCGGCTTTGAAAAAGAGATCAATGCATTGGACCTTGCGCGCTTGAATAATTAGTGTTGAATAGCTGATTGGTCATCTGGACAGCTGGAAACTGCAGTTAGTCGAGGCAATCGTATTAGTCAACATATAGATAACCCTCGAACGATTCCACGTATTATAATGGGTCATAGTTTTTGTTTGTCGTCCCCTTTTACATTCATTACAGCATGAAATTGAAATGAAAAAATCAAACTCCAGCTGTCACTCGCTCAGACGTTCATATTAGCATTGGCGCTCAACCAATCGTTTCCAGTCCGACAGCTTCAATTTAAGTGTAGAAGAAGAATATTATGTGGCAAAAAGTTAGACCATCAACAATAACGACAATCCAAACTCTCAAGTCCAACTTTTTAGACGTAAATATTTCAGCTTCAACCCAAGACTAATGGTGTTGTTAGCGACACAATTCTCATTTTTGTTCACTATTTATGTTATCCTTATTGTCGTCGTCATGTGACTCTTATGTTAATGACAACGACATGTGAAAGTGCTTTTGATGTCATAATAATTGCTCGCATGGCTCTTTCAAGCATCGTTCGAGCGTCCAATCAATTAATTATCGCTGGCCGTTTGTTTTGGATTGGCTTAGTTCGGTGTTTGCAACGGTAGCATCGCACAACACTGCAATGATAATAATAATGTCAGATGGCTTCTCCGCGATTCAAACCGACAACGATGCGCGCTTTCTTTGCCTGGTGTAAAATAATGTACTCGAATGATCATAATCTATAGAAGTCAACTAGAATCAGCATCAATGGTAAAGAAAACAAATGGCTTCAGATGGCTGAGTATCACAGTGTTTTGAATCGCACATCACTGCACTGTTATCGTAGATGTTGTTTATATTGTGTGTGCGTGTGTCACTCTAGCGTGAACGCAGGTGCGTGCATACGTACAAAGCTAGTTCAATATATCAGAATGGGAAGAAAAACTTACCTAAATTCGTGCTTCCACTAGTGGCTATTCGTTCACTCTTGGTGCAAACTAGCATAAGCAGAATAACAAATAAGATATAAAAATAATAAAAACAACTTCGCGGTACCTCGCTCAGATTGCCGGACACTTTTTGTCGATTATGTCGATGTCTTGATTTCCGTTGATCTCTCGAACGATTTGATCTTGAACTCAAGTCTAAGCTCGATATGTGGCTTGAACTTGAGCTTGTGTATAACAATGGGCCTATCACAAGATCCGATGCACGATCGTTGCGATGATATTCACAATATGAGCACACATGCTTGGTGCACTTTCGTGTGAGGCCGACAATCCTTGCTTTGAAAGGTGTGTGTTGCACCGGAAAAGTGCAAACATCTAGAGATCTATGGGTTTTCATGGTTTCCAATATCTCGATTATCATTCTTATGATAATCAGTGTGCCGTTTATACCGTTTTGAATAGATTATAGATGGGCTGGTAGAAATTTTTTTAGCTGAAGGAAAATCTTGAAATGCTGACTAGATCTGAATAAGGTATGATTTTGTGTCTGTCTCAAACTGATGGTGATGACGGCAGTGAGTGTTGTCTGTGAAAAGTTGCAAATGCATTAATATTGTTGCACTCAATTAACTTATGTATATCGGCATAACTCTTAGTTTGTGTTTGTTCGCCTCAATGACTTCCTTTTGAGCTGCTATCTTGCAACGTTTCAGTTCCAATATGACATATTCTGCTCACTCAAATTAGAGTGCTCGATTATTATCACACTCTTTCACACTTTAGCGCACTTATGTTGATATGAACTCACACATATGAACTGGAGGTTGTTGAAATTTTCGAAGACGCGAACTCGACGATGAGCAAGTGCAGAATGCAGCATGAGAAATGAGCCTCTTGATTCATCGGCAGACGCTGCTGCGGTGGACATGCGCACGAATATCGTCCGCTTGATTCTACCACAATAGATGGCGCTTTGAGGTGCGTTGAATCGAACGAAAACAAATTGAACGGAACGCCATCTGGTGACGATGCCACATCACTGAATTTTGTGCAAAGTCAGCTGGATTTGGTGGCTAACGATTTCGATTTGACACAGAAAACCCTACGATCTCGATGAGTTGGACATTTCAGACCTTCGAGGCAACCGCAGCCGAAGCAATTGTTTATTTATGTGATCGTAATTGTATTGTCACCACTCCACATCTAGAAACTTTTACTCTTTCTCAACATGGACGAAATTATTCGAAATTGTTTCAACCATAACACCGTTGTTAATCTCAAAAACTATCGACTCGAAATTAACAGCCTCATTGCTGAGGGCGGCTTCGGTTATGTGTTCAAGGTTCGCGATGTAAAGAGCAACACCAAGTACGCTCTAAAACGTTTGTCAGCCGCCGATAAGCAAGCTCATGCGGAGATACGCAATGAAATAGATATATTACAACAATTACAACCTCATCGCCATATAATGAAATTTGTTGCATGGGACAAATTTGCCGAAAATGCCTACTTCTTGTTGTGTGAATTTTGTGGTAAAGGATGCCTTACGGACCTCAAGATGCCACTAACAAATTACAACCAGATATACAGGATAATATATCAGACCAGTTTGGCCATCAGTCATATGCACAAGAACAATATCACACATAGAGATATCAAAGCCGAAAATGTCCTATTCGACGACAACGGTATCGTGAAAATATGCGATTTTGGTTCGGCCACCACTGAGAAACATTACCCATCTTTAGATTGGGTTAGATTGCAACGTTCCACCGTCGAGGATGAAATGCAACGCCACACGACACCAATGTATCGAGCGCCCGAAATCTTAGAAACCTATCTAAATTATCCTATTGATGGTTCAATGGACGTTTGGGCGCTCGGTTGTCTTGTGTATTTCATTCGCTTTGGACAGCATGCCTTTCCAGACTCTGGAAAATTAGCAATAGTCAACTGTCGCTTCAATATTCCCAAAGAATTATCTAGTGATAGTATCTGTATTGTAATCAATCAATGTCTAAAGGCCGACCCGAGAGAGCGAATATCTATCGACACTCTGGTAGAATCTCTCAAAATTGACAGTCCAACCAATCTGGAAGGTCCAGTGGTTCCAGAAAGCGAATGTCAGCCAAACGAGCCCCATGTTGATAATCTACCCGATTTCAAAGAACCTGAGATTGAAAATCCAACCGTAGGACCAACAAATCAGCCAGACAGTTCCCCCAAAACTGCCACTACAGATGAATCAAACAATCTTGTTGGCGAGATCGATTCGCAAATGTCGAACTCACCATCGAAAAGTCCTACAACTTATGTCGATAAATTAGCAGAATTACTAGATTACACACCATTGATAAGCGACACTCATCCTTTTGATCATTCATTACCTAATTCAGGTGGTTCAAACGTTGATTTATTATTAGGGATGGAAGACGTCAAGGATGATGTGATTCCAACTCCATTAAGCCCCCAAAAGGTATCGCCATCGGTGATTGAGATAAATAATGATAGGAAAAATCAGCAACAAATGTCCACCAAAGACATGTTTGAAGACTTATTACCTGATTTCAAGCGCTCAACTGCATTGAATGATATTAAAGCTCCAATTGGACTTCGTTCAAACTCAAGCCTGGAGGACTGTCTTGGGTTCGACATCGACTCCAATCTAATGAAGATTGACGAATGGAAAGAGAGTAGGCGAGGCAATATCCGTGCCCTTCTAAGTTCGCTTCACACTGTTTTGACAGATGATTTTAAGTGGCGTCCTATCGGAATGCATCAATTGATAGCCGAGAAAGATGTCAAAAAGGTTTATCGTGATGCATGTCTATTGTTACACCCTGATAAAGTTCACGATGAACATGCTCGCGAAACAGCCAAGGTGATCTTCATGGAACTTAACGAAGCATGGCAAAAATTTGAAAAAAAAAGATAGACGATCAAATTTCAAGTTATTGTTATTGTTGTTATTTCAACCCTTAGAACTTTCAATCGGCAACAATTGCTTGAGAGAAAGAAAATGTACATATAAATCAATGGAACTGCGAAATCCTCACAACTTTTCTAACAGAACGCTTTCAAGTGGGCTGTGCCTCTCCCAATTTACCCAGATTATATATAATTAATCTCAAACATACAATCACCAATTTTAATTAGAAACTTCTATACACTTCTTATCAAAATGATGCAATTCACCTTGTAAACTTCTGAAATTGCCCGCGTCCAGAGATAGTTTGTTCAAAGCCCACCAGGTAGCGTGCAATCGAGCGTTTCGGTTGCACGCCAGGGGTAGAAAGGAGACCCTCCTCTCTACCCCTGTTCACCCATGAGACGCGACGCAGAATACTTGGGCGAATGTACTGCAAGCGACGCAATCACACATGCTCGTTTCATAAGAAAGAGCAATATACTATTTGCACTCGAGTCTACTCTGTTAACTTTTCACTTACATGATTTCCATCTCTTTGTAACACGATCGTCAAACTGATTCTCATGAGAATATGAATCGATGTCAAGAAGTTATTACTCATTAAATTTCTTGAAATAAGAACAAGGATATAATATTGCTCATGACTGTTCTCGAAATACGCAATGATATGCATCTCAGCTTTATTCACACAGAATTGTTTTCTAGGTTTATGAAATAAGATGCATCATTTTCACTAGATTTATTTTATTTTTGGTATTTTATCATTCGTTATTGTATTTTATCAGAATTATATTGTCACAATAGAAAGAAAACCTATTTTCAACAAGATCATAACGATAGTTTATTTAAGATACAATCCAAAATGAATTTATCAAGTTCAGAGATATCAACCTCCAATCGCGTATACAAATTACGAGATTCATTAGATGTTACGTGAAATAATTTGAAAGGAATCCCGAGAATATTATCAACTTCAAGGTAAGTTCACTTGAATTTAATTTTAATTGTTTCATCAACGCGACCAATTTATATCTAAATGACAATCATTCCAATTGCTCCCAATTTTATCTTTTATTGGTCGCTCTATCTTAAAGATTGGTTTGAATCCAATGGTCGCTCAATTTTTTTGTGTTAATTTTGACTCCTATTGAGTCGTGGATTAAGTGATGTTTTTTTTTCATGACAATTTGTCACACCCTTCAATAGGACGTAGATACACTGTGTATTTCTTGAAAGAACAAAAAGACACTGGTCGCTACTGTCCATAAATCATGTTTGAATTCTTTCAGAAACCTCCGTCCTCCGCGATGTATCTGAGAATTCATTACCGCCTTAGGCATGAGCATTGCTCGATCAGTGTAATGAGCAAATGTACAGATACGAGGCGCACATATTTTCGAAGTTATCTATTCCACATCCTCGTCCAACTTATTCATGAACCCGACGCTGTTTGGTGATATAACAATTTTCGTTAGTTTACATGGATCTCATTGTCAAGGACTTCTATTCTACTGGATTTGTGCGGATTCCTAATGTCTTGCTAGACCGAGTATGCCGTCTTGGGTTGTCAATTATTCGGCATGATTGAAATCCTAGATGTACTGCAGAGCGGCTGGCTTCACATACTATCAACCTTTTTCGGATCGCATTGAGTTTCTAACAGTTCGACCACTCGCAAGCATTGGACTCTTTCGTTGAGTTTTTCAAACATAACCAATTTATTCAAGAGGAGCCTTGGTCGCATGTGCTTTGACCACAAGAGAACTTCCTCGATCTTGTACCCAAAACTAAACCCACACAGGTGCCAAATACGCACGCGGCCACTGCAGACAAGATTCCTTGCATAGCGGAGTTTGTAGAACGCCAATCTTTCGCTCTTATATTTCTCCTTGATGCGCCTCGCATTTCATAATGTTTACAGTTGAATAACTGCGCGCTCTTTTCTGGATTGTGACTAGATGGATTGGTAGGGCCAAATTTGTTTTCAGGTCCCTCAAATATTGAAACGTCATACAATTTGCACGCGTAGTTTCCATAGTTAAGTGAAATCCTGCATACATCGAATGACTTGCATTTCGCGTCTTGACTACATAGCGTCGCGCAATCTTTTTGCCCAGATGGAACGGAAATAATCGCTATCGGATTGTTCAAATATGATCGATACGACGATTCAAATTTATACTCTTCCTCCACTTATCAGGTCATCCATGAATTATGTTGTAACGAGGGTAGAGATGATTATGGTTAACATGCCACGCTGTTACATTCACCGTTCACCATTCCTATTCGTTTTATTGGCTACTCACGTTTGAATGCCAGGCTTCCCTCTTGGTCGTGCTCTCTCAAATAATCCTCCAGGGGTGCCTTATCGTTGAATTGTGATGTGCCATCATCAATCCTTTGCACACAGTCTCTCTCATTATCGACGTATACGAACATAGAGCACAGGCCTTCTCTATCCCAACACAAGCGAGCACAAGTCGATGCGCTCTCGACGTTTGTTTCGACTATCCACAATCCGCTCCACAAGTTGACTGTGAGAGGTACCTTCTCATAGCGGTCTAAGAAGTTTATGTCGTATATAGAACAACGTGAATCACTCTCGACTGGCGTTGAAACATTTAAATCCGTTATATTGCTTATCGCATCAGACGTTTGACGAACATTATTACTCAGAGAGCATCTCCCCCCAACTCTTCGTTTGCAATATGAAAACGAGTGACATCCTTTTTTCAGTTCACACATTTTCCGACAACCTGCTATAGAATTCTCATCCACCACCGTCGCGACTTCTATTTTGTATCGATGACCCGTCAGTGACGGTTGTAAGGCAGTCACATCGTCAACACGAATCATTGACTCTACTATGAACTTAGCATACGTTGTATTGAACGCCATATCATTGCACCGCTCAAGTACAGTTATGACCAGAGATTCCAACTTCGCTTCTGCAGAATCATCCTTAAAGCTAGTTGTCATCTGCATTACTCTATCACTCTCTGATGGTATATAACGTGTATTGGCTCCCGACGTACTCTGATTAGAGCTAGAAAGCAGAACGCACTTTGGAGTTGAGCCTAAGACACCCTGTCTTGAGCGACCAGTGTTATGAGCTATTATATTCACCTGCTGTTGAGTGCATGAAACCAGGAAACATTCCAAAAGGTTCTTCCCATGTTTTTCTACAATCTTATATAGAT
Organism: Fragariocoptes setiger; assembly: GCA_019968535.1. Lineage (NCBI taxonomy): Eukaryota > Metazoa > Arthropoda > Arachnida > Trombidiformes > Phytoptidae > Fragariocoptes > Fragariocoptes setiger. The sequence goes on from JAIFTH010000279.1 coordinate 9,507, forward strand.
AATGATCCGAATCATACGCATCCTCACTCACTGGAATGAAATTATCTGTTTGAGAATGTTCAGTTAGAAGGTATCCTGCATATTTTGTGAAGTGTACTTTTACATGATTATTCACAGTGGTTTACTTACGATATTCAGCTGGTTGGTCCAAATCAAAAGCTATCTGCAACGTGGAGTGCGTCTCACGTTTAATTTCAATATTGTTGAAAATTATCCGCGGTAATTTTGTGCAAACCCGTAAATTTTGAATTATGTCTTCAGCCGCGCTAGACATCATAAGCTCATTTAGATTGCCAACCGTTGATGCTTCAGAAATCGGACTGTATGTGACTGTGACGACCAATTTTACTCTACGTGATTCACACCTGCCTACATCGAACATCTTTTCCCTTGCCTCCAAATCATGTGCCAAATCCCACAGTCCATCATAGAGGTCTATATCTTCTAAAGTCTCGCTAGTGCCCTCCTCAGTCTTAAAATGGATAAGAGTGGCACCAATCAGACGTCCTGGAGATTTCTGGTCCTCTGCGCTTGTCACGTTATTTCTCTCTGATTCAATGTATGTAATGACAACGATCTTGTCACCAGAATTCAAATGGTCGATCATTGATTCACCCAATGTCAAACGAAACAACATTGGCATCATTATCTCTCTGAAGTCGCTGACAGTGAGAGATTTCTCGTAAATTCCTACTGGTACTCCACGACGTTCTCCCACTCCCATGAAGATGCTCGAATCAAGTCCTAAGAACTTCATGATATCGAGTTCGTCAGGTTGTCCCGCCTGACCATAAATAGTGTCAATTTTGATAGTCGAGCACTTGTCACTGACAAGATCAGGATCTTCGTGACTTGCATCTGACTTTGATATTCCGCTTATTGGCATATAGTATGCGATCGAATGATTAAGGTCCACTATGATGTTCCATCTACGTTCATGCTCGTGACGCATCAATCGTTTATCCAAATCAACGGCCACAAAAAAACGTATCGATTTTTTCTTTCTAGATACCAATCGCGCGCTAAACTTCATCGATTTCATATCGAATATCAAGCGAATTCCAGAGCCAGTGCCGGATTCAACTGCTACACATCCGATTCCTGTGGGCACCTATGATGGTCAGCACGCGGGCATACAGGAATAATGTTATGATGTTAATTACGTGGGACAAGTTATTCAGCGATTCAGTTCGCACCCCTAAGACCCGCGCGCGCGCGTGGTCTAAACGGATAAGTCGTGTTCATAATTTAACAATTCAATGTCACCTCACCATATAGATAACCGATATGGAGCATTGGTTCCTTGATCTAAGAATCAATGCCAAATACATGTCTCCCATCATATCTACTCTATTCATTTTTCATGTCAAAATTATGGTGAAGTTGACGCCATTACTCAGCGGAGAGAGCCGTCAGCCATCAAAAGAAACATCGCGTGGTACCCGCTCAAGCATTGACTTTTTCGCTATTAGGATTTCAGTTTGGATATTTTCGCAACAATCATGACCGCGGTCGACGTACCATGCAATCATTAATGATCACATAGAACTTATGAAAAACATTGGCATTCTTTTGTGATCTAATCCCAGGTCTCGCAAACAGAAAGCCTCGTTCTTTATATTGATATTTGCGGTGTGAGTTGGGTGATAGAGGCAAGTCTGCTATATAGCATCTCTCACATCTCTTTTTAGCCCGGATTTTCTCATAAACTGTCAATGACTTGGGTGTACTTCCATGTTTCTCGGCGGACCAGGCTGCCCTACCCATCGGATCAACACTATACTAAAGTGCGCGCAAGTATGTCCACGGTGACTAGAATTTCTTTCTACAGCAATCCATTAATGTCGAACGTATAATTCGCTCATCGCGCACGCAATATCCATATGACCATGCTGTCATACCGAATGCTTCTTCTATCAAGATTCTCATGCAAGCATTAAGAAATTCACTGCAATATGAACCCTCTATGAGAATCGCTGATTATAAATGATCACATCCATTGCTCGGCGATACTACTCAGCAGCACTGAGCATGCGAGCTACATGAGATGTTATGTTGATCCTTACGTTTACCATGAACATGATCTTTCCTTTAATCCGTACCCGTGACCGATGACTCACCTTGAAAACTTCATTCACATCATGATGATTTGAGAGAGCATCACCTATTTTGTCCAGAGCAAAATACTCAAATTCATACCTCAAACCAGCCCGGGTGCAAGTAATTCCAACGTTAAGCGGAATATTTGTTATCCCGTTGACCATACTCTTCGATTCTGAAGCAACCATGATTAGCTGATATATTCTTTGATAACGATTTAACATCCAACGTGCTTCATTCGTGGATACCTACCTGCCTGTTCTATTGTTATTTTAGCATCTTCACAATTGGGAAGAATCGTTGAGAATGTTGCAACCTTTGCCCATGAAGCTACTAGTCGATGAAATGTCTCATTCAACTTCAAGCCGACATCTATCTTTAGATTTACATTATTTTGGAATTTGGATTGTGCGTTTATTTGGATGGGGATTTTAGCTTATTAGTGACAGCGTTAGGACAAGCGTCCACGATTGGAATTTTCATCGAAGATCTAACGAGACCAACTAAAATGGAGGAAGCTTATTCTATAATTTGCATTCTATTTTGTCTAATTTTGCCTGGATATGCCAGGATATACTTGTAATTTTACTATTTTTCCACTCTTTCTCTCTATATTTTTGTAATTTTCACCTATCTCATTTGTTTGTAACTATTAGCTTTATGTATTTCATACTATGTATAAGATATCTATGAACTCTATATGCATGTAACTATGAACTACCAACTTTGTATGTCTGTAACTTCAACCTATGTACTACTCATATTGATAATTGAACCCCAAGGCTTGTCGAAGAATCTCCCGTAAAGGATTGAAGCAACGATTATATGGCTTACCTGCATTGGTGATTTTGAATTGAATTCAGACAAATATCTGGCGAGAATAGTCGAAGGACCAAAGATGTGAGGCTCATTTTGATTGAGTGTTTCCAGGATTTTCCAGCGATCAAAATCTCGCTCTTTATACCTAAAAGAATGGCAATGGCCTGCATCTAACATTGTAGGGACCGTAGTAGGGGATCGGATCCGAGTTTTTCAAGCGATTCTGTTACTTTCTGAATCATATATAATCTGTTTGATGGAGATTCTGGAGAAGATTTGATGATATGGACGACCCACAACTCAACTAGAAATTTGGCCTCCGTGCCTGTGCACTTGACACTGACACAACTCGTGATTTTCAGTGCTACCCAATCATGGTTCAAAACTTGACCATTGTAATAATCTATATGAAGTTGGCACACAGTCAACAAGTTTGATGAGTCGCTAAGCTTGGTTACCAAAAGCACCTACTCTTTTCACACCACACCCATTTGATGCAGTGTTAATCAGTTTACTTACCGTTATGCACTACATAGAGGCTCTCCTGAGCTCGAACCAACATATGAATTTGGCGTCTATCATGAGTTTTCATGACCAATTTTCCCTGCTGTGTGAATCCATCGTAATACTCTTCCAACTCAAAAATTTCCTCAGAGCCAGACCTGCCAACCTTGTGATAAAATTTGATGTCCAAAGATAACTCGAAGCATCGTGGTTAAGATATTATCAAGGTTGTTACATTAACACCTTTCAGTCATAATCAGATCGTAGTTACTTACGTCTCTAAACTTGCACAATATTCTCGTTTTAAACCTTGAAGGTAGCGACTCTATCACGAGTAGACGAGTCATAAGCACGCCCCATCCGAATGGTCGACAGCAAAAAAAGAATGATTATGAATAACATTTTCCAGAACGTTTTAGTGGACAGATGTTGACGCGCACTTACCCTCTAGTATCGCCGCTACTTTTATGAATATCAAGAACAGGAGCGCTACTTTCAAGAAGTTCGAGAACATGTCCATTTCGATAGATTTTCCAGAAGCTTAACTCGAGCTGATGATGGTCTTGTTATGGTTAGTTAGATGCAGCATCAAAATCGTGACACATGCCTCGTCGTAATTGTTTGCCGATCGTCAAAGTCAGTGAATTCTGAAAACAGGCTCTTGTTTTTCAGCACCAAAGCTAGACTCTGCTCTCCCGCGCAGAAACTGTCGACAATTAGGACATCACCATCATTCATAACAAAAGCATACTTGCTGGCTTATCTGTAACATCGAATTGAGAATAGCAAGTGTGCGTTTTAGGCCAGAAGAGAAAGATTTTTTCGATAGCATTTCCAGCAGATCTGGCCACCTGGTGGCAGAACTTTGCTTAGTCAATCTTTTACTTTTTTCCCAAGAAGATCATAAAGATAGGAATTGGAACTCCTGCCTTGCATACTGGAACCAACTTGGACGGAAGGACGTAAGTATTCCAACATTTTTGAGCCTAAGAGATCAAGACTTTCTCTCAGATGTTACTCTCACACAAACTTCTCTTACGATAAACATTTCTAGCACATTTGAACAACCTGGCGCGATGGCCGATGGACACTTCCATAGACCAGCTCTTTGGTTAAGGTGTTTGGGGTGCCTTGTAATAAGTGCTCGGAGCCGCGAAGGATTTTGTCATATTCAACCGGACTGGAGACGTTCTGAGTGATTTCCTCGTTTGGTTTCCCCTGCAATTTGTGATCATGAGATCAAACTCCTTAGTCGCGTGACATTGTACCTTTAGTTCGCGATGTGGCAATTGTTAATCTCAACGCTTCGGTTAAATTCTATGATATACTTTCAGACCGTTAGTATGTCAAGAAACGTTATGTCCAATAAAACGAGATAAACAATCGAAGTACAATCTTTTTTTGATATTTCTTTCGTTCCTGAGCGCGCTGCGTTCAAACAAGCCATGCGTACTTATGTGCCATCTAACGAACAATTGTTAAATTAAAGTTTCTAGTTGTTTTGTTAGAGCCATAACTTATGGCCCATAAGCTTTTACTTCGTTCTAATGAAGATATCAAGTGAAAAGCATTGTGTGTTCCATTGGACAATTCATAGAGTTTGCAAAATCAGCGATTGCCATCTCTTAAATTGGCTGGAATTGTTTGATGTTGATTGATAAGAATCAGAAGGACGAAGGGTGAAGGAAGTTTCCAGGGGACGTCCTTTGTCTTTAGTTTGGTGTTTTGTGTCTCTCATCTCCTGTCAGCCGAACATGAATTGTCAGTGTCGATGAGTTTTGCATAAAATGTTTGTCAGCTTATCTGTTAGCAACGACACTGAATGTAAACTAAACGTTTCGCATTGCCGTGCAATGATCAAGTAATATTCGAATAAATCGAATACAAAAGCACGCATTTACCGTAATATAATACACACGTACTCGTGCAACATAACGTATGTTCAGCTCTCAAAGATTCGGGGAGGGGGGGGGGGCTGAGATCTCAGCTCGAGTTGTTGTTGTTCGTCCTGCGTTCGCTCGTCAAAGTACTGCATTTATGCACGCCGAGCACGCCAAGAGAAGAAATGTACACTGTTGTTGGTACCACAGCTGCCGATACAGTAGGTTGCATAGAGTAAATGATGAATTCCGTTCGTTCGTTCGCTCAAAATCAATCTCACACAACATTCAGTGCCATCAATCATCGTATTGTTACGTTCGATCCTTAAGTTGCTCACTCACCCACACTAGATGGCTGTGATGGTTCCGCTACGCCGTGTGTTGTGCTGCCTCGTATTGTTTGTGGTTACATGATGGTGGTGTTGGTTGGTTCCCGGTTGTTTAGTGAAAGTCCCTCGTGTCCTCAAAAACGTGTGCGTACGTGAGTGAGGCCTCTTATTGTGTCCAACTACTGTGCATTTCATGCATCGAATAAGTGCAAGCGTTAACCATGAACTGTTATATTGGTTACACGGTGGTGCATATTGGCTCTATTGACAGCAACGTTGTTGGCGGGCTGTCTTGCTCAGATTGTTCGCAAAAATTCAAGATAACTGTAGATGTTGGCGTCACAAAGTGGAGTTAGACGCAGGCATGAAATGTCGGCTAAATGTATGACACTATCAATGTTAGCGAGCCATCCGAATCTTGAGAAAGCAAGCTTTTTCTTTTGGAAAATAAAGCAAGATTGGCTGGGCAGCAACAATGACAATAGACAAACAGTGACAAAGAGATGTCTGGTTGTCTAAAGTAAGCAAGCTAGCAAAAGCGAGTGATATTTTGCATTGAAGACACACCAACAAAAACTCTGCTTACAACAAAACCAGATCACAACAATGTGCGCGTGTGTGGCTTGTATGCACGTGCACGTGCAACATTGCTGTGTGCATTCGTGGCATACAGCGAGGGGCACCGATTTCTCTAGTTGGTCTTTGGGTCGACCGACCGTCATAATCGAGCGATATTATCTCTCAAACGAGTGAGCTAAAGAGCGAGTGATATTTGCATTCGCCACTCAACTCTGACATCTTATCTTTCTCTCGCTCTCTACCCCACTGCTCTTGATGCTTTTGTTGCTTGAAACTCTATAACTCGCCACTCTCTTGCTCACGACGTATCAGTTGATTCTGTTACATTCGATGGATAAGATGCATTCGATGAGTGAGTGTTGTTATTATAAGACAAACAGTAATATCACGAAACAGCGGTTGCGTTGCTGTTCATCGTTCATTGCTGTCTTGAACTGGCTACTTTGAGTTTTGATGCGAAGAACGAGAAAGATCACCACAACAACAACGCCATTTAGGTGGCGGCCGCCACCGCCGTCGTCACTAGCCAGCGCAAAATGCTCGCATGCAGTTTGCACTGGCTTGCGAGGCACACGCACACCATATGCGCTGAGAATGTCGTTGTGTATGCGCGAATTAGAGCTACGCATGCGCCATGAGTGGGCCTCAAACACTAGCTGACTGGTTAGCTAGCTAACCAGTGTGCCGGCTTCTATGCGGTCATTGTATGTGTGTTACTACTGCTTGTTAGTTGCTACTGCTGCCTTCTATAGTTTTGCCAGAGTCTGAGTTCGCTTGAGAATCACAACGACAAGATAAGAACACACAAATGAAACACAACTGTTCAACTGTGAGGTCAATCAAAACTTATTGGAACAAAACCTAGAGTGCTGTGAATGATGTTACTTGAATTGTGAATAAAACTGTATCAAACTATCATCATCTGCATCGTCATTTGTATCAACAACAATAGTTTCCATCATGTAATCGAATATAATTGACAGAAAATGAATAACTGCGATATCAAAGCAAGTTACTAGTTTATTAACTACCACTTTCATGATAATGGACCGGTTCTGTTTTCGCTGAAGTAAAGATGTTGGAGACTACTCTTATAACTGAGTGATTGGCTCATGTTCGATTGGCCATCACTTGAACTTTCTCGATCACCTGTTTTGCTTTACGAAAACTAATATTTATACAACAAGAAATGTCAGCAAACTTAGCAAAAACCCAGTTTACATCAACGCCGAACAAAGTTCATGCGAAGAGATATTCATCGAAGAACACACACAAAATGAGTGTACACGGATATATTTATCAATTTTTCACTCTATTGTTATTAGCTGCACTCACACCCTATTATGCTTTAACCAGTCCTGAGGTTGCCACTCTACATGGAGGCCAGCGATTCGGGGCACTTGATAATACTGGTAAGTTCTAACAGATGATTATTGAACTTTTTCATTTCGCGAATCAAATGTCAAATAATAAATCGGTAATGATACCGATCAGTTTGTAAAGTTGCACTTGCATTCAGATCGTTGTCAGTGATCTAGCAGACTAGAACCTCGTTAGCTTGACATTGTTCATTCGTTAATAAGATAGTTTATTTATTGATCGTCAAGCTAGCGCTCAGATTAGCGCTAAAGATGTAGTGTGAAGTAGAATAGGATAGAGAATAAGAGACTGATCTCGAGATGCTCGATGTTCGATTAAAGTGTTGCTCGCGAATGACCGATAATATTAAACGACGACTGCGACTACGAATTGATGATTAACTTTGATATTCTGGCATTCATACAGTTTAGTCAGTAGGCATCTAATGTTGGACGATATCGTTTGAATACTCGCTCATGCTTGACTGCATTACTTATGCCCGCCAGATTAAGGGTCGCGTGCGCGTTGATTTGTGATATCCGTGTTAGAAGCTACGGAGGTGAATCGGAAGCTTGATGTCGGAATGTCGCCTAAGTTTAGGCTTGCCTGAGCTTGCCGAGGGCCAGCGATCGATTCATCGATTAGCTTCGCGAGCCAACTCGTATCGACGACCTAGTCGTGAGTTGAAATATAAGACCGACCATCTGCAATGAAACTAAACTGATACCAACCGAAAGCAGATTTGAATGAATCGGACTCGGATCATTCAAATCGGCTCGAGATGTGTAGTAAAAATACTACACCAAATCAGATGATGATGGCCGCAGGCATACGATTCGAGTTGATAATATGCTACGATAGTCAGCAGCACGATCATCAGCTAACTCGGTAATCGCAATATGCTCGATAAAAAGTTAACGTGACAATTTGGTCAAGCAAGCACGTGCATTCTACATGATGAGCATGATGAGCGCATAATCAAGCATACGTATCATCATTCATTTCTCGTTCTTGTTGGCAGCAAAATGCGATTGGCATTACGTTCGATTCGTCCTATCGTCCAATCGCATCGTCACATATCCAATTTGGCTCGGTCAAGAATTTTCCATCTCACCTGAAAATCTTACTTTTCGTTGACAATCACTTCGATTGTCATCGAAATATCAATAGTGTGTTATTTCATTCAAAAATTGTTAACGGTTTTGAGTAGATTCCCGACGATCCTTGATGGGCCTGATGTTATGATTACCGATACTGTCCGATATTGCATAGACGCGCGAATGATGCTCCTCTTTTGCACAACACAAGCAAGTGTTCGAATAAAAGATGACTCAATTACGTTGCAAGTTTAATCTTACCGTCAGTGAGTGAGTGAACAAGTGTGTCGTGAGATGTTGGTCATCACACACGCATACTTGAAATAGCCATTCATGAATGATCGATTCAGTGAGAACAGTAGCGGCAGCAGCAACCTCATCGTGTGGGTCACATCCATAAAGTAGCAGCTCATAAAACGAGTGAACGTGGGCAGGTATCTCAGGTGTGCTTGCTTATTTATTGTGCTATAGTGCTACGTGAAGCGTGGCACGTGTCGGCCATCGTTCGCGCGTTTGACGTGAATATTTCGTGTGCGTGTGTCGCGTGCTCCATCTTTTGGCCGCTCACTTATCTAGACTTGCGTGAACAACTGACCTTTGACTAGCTGACTGGCCGGCTAGAACAAGCAATCACAATCTCAAACAATCTTTACTTGGCGGCGCCAAACTTGGAGCTTGACATTGCAAGTAGACTTGAAATGGGCGCTACAAATACAGTGAGTAAGGCTAGTAAGTGGCTACAAGTAAGTGGAAACGAGCCGAGAATGAGATCCACTTTCTTGAAGGAAGTCTAACTTTCTTCTTATTCTTCCTCGTGATAAAGTCGAGAGCTAGATAGAATTACACACGCTCAGATGGTTACGCTATCTTAGTGTTAAGAGTTAGCGACAGTGGCGGCAATGGTAGTAGTAGTGGCAACAGTAGCAGCAGCAGGTGCAGCAAGTGCATTCAAGCGACTAAATGCTACTCTTGCTGTACGCGGCGTCAACATTCAATGAGGTACGATTTGAGTAAGAATTCTAGCGAGCCAGAGAATTCCGAGATGGGAAATATCGAGTCATAACTGACTCTTGAGTTTCCTCGAGAACCATCTGAGGATTGTGTTCGACACAATCTGTCTATCTCTCCCTTCTAATACAATGCAGGTTGCAATAGTTCGCTTCATACCAATCTTTCTCTGAGCAATTGCCTCCTTTCTCACTTGCTTGCTCACATAATTTCCAAGCTCATGAGTTTATCGTTGGTTTATTATAACAACACTTGTTCTTTTTTTTCTTCATGATGAGCTGTACGTTTTTGTTGCTCTTGAACAAGCAAATGAATGAGCAAACTAAAGAAACAACAATAAAAAAAGAAATAGGAAGAAATTTCACATTGTGATCGTGTTATTTTACACACACACAGGCACTTGGGAACTCACGAACTGATGATGATGATAATAATAATAATAATAATAATAGTGGCAATCTCTCTATTGTTGTGCTACTCACACAACCATTCGATAGTCACCAGTGGCAGCAAGTGGGACTTCAATAGCTAATTCGGAGTGTTTGCCCGCGCATGAGTCAATATTGATTACCGGTGCGTGAAGCAACCGGCTCGCACTCTCTCCATCTTCATCTTTGCTATAGAGATTCTATTGTATGTTCGTATCGTTGTTGCCTGGCATCACTTCGACTGCCGCTTCTTTCGGCCCCAATAGTTTGTCTATCTTTATCTCCGTGTAACTTGTCGCTAGCAAAGTGTAAGTGCAATTGTGAGCTACAAAACTTGAGTATCAGATGATCGGCTCGGCTCGGCTCGGCTCAATTCAATTCGATTCAATTATCGATAATGCAATCCCGGCAGTGCTCGCTTGCTATTCTATTGTAGTGTAACGTTTTGATTGCTTAAGCATTTTAATCTTGAGCCATCAGGCTATTGGTGTTGCTATTGAGAACTATTGTGAAAGCATTGTGTAAGCGAATGGCGAAATATTTTCGCCAAATGTAGAAGTTGAAATTCTTTATTGAGATGAAGATTGGTCGAGCAAACTTGGTGTCGATAATTTCACACAAGCAAGGGGCAAGTTTTCTAGTTGGCACTATGATATCATCCTATTTCTGGTGCTCACTAGAACTTGTCGGCTCCACGTTAGCAAGTGTGGGCGTGCGTACACTTTCAATTGCGTTCAAGGACTGCAAACAACGAAAAAGAGTTGCTTGTTTGAGAGTAGCATCAGCAGCAGCAGCAGAAGCAGCGGCAGTAGCAAAAAAACCAAAGACAAAAGAAAGCACCTCGCTTTCATTTTGGCCACACACACTATTTGTGGGGCGCCTCTGCAGAACGGCGTAGATACTCGACACGAACAGTGCTCGAAGACGAAGAGATGCTGGCCCCAATAGACCAATATCCGCCAACATCTGGCACCAATTGCAAGCAGACAACAATAACTGACGCTTCTTCACGCTGCACTTCTGTGTGTGTGTGTGCTTCTCATGTCGATCGTTTATTCGTTCGTTCCCTCTTTATATATCGCGATTCAAGCATACATAATTTGTCTTTGAGCAATTCGCTATTGCACCAAAATTGAGACTCTCGAAGATTAGGACGCACGCACTTACGCTGGCAATTGTGATATTTGTAATCGTAGTTGTGTTACTAAAACTCAAGTATTGTTAAAACTTTTGTGATTCCCGAGTAAGTTTAGCGATTCGAAAAATGAACAGCGAAACTAACAATTGTATGCACGATTTTAACATTTAAATTTCACAATCAGAGCATAGGGAACCAAAGAAACAGCAAGATTCAATTCAATCTGGAGAAAGAGAGAAGAAAAATACGACTGCTGATTCCATCAATGAACAATCAATTCGCATTTGTGCCCTTTCTGTTCAGCAGAACACATCTGTAGCGGAACTGATTGCAAATCAATAAGTGTGACAATTGTTGTCGTTTCTTCTGTTATTATCTTGTAAGCAACAATACAAGAGAATAATAATAACGAGACATAGCAACGACAAAACAAAAGCAGCTAACGAAGAGAGAGAGAGAGAGCTGCGGCACAAGGGAGAGAGAGAGAGAGAGAATGCATGTAAACTAGAAACTTGACACAAACACGAACTTAGATTTTGCGCTAGACGCGTGTGATTGATGACACAATCATACGAGCAAATGTCTACCAATACAAGTGGCCATAGCTGTAATGGTAAGTCAAGAACTGCAGCTATTCTTTGCGAGATGCAACCGATCGGAAGCTCTTGCGCAACCCACGCGCGTCGTTGTAATCTATGAACAATTGGCAAGTCACACCACATTGAAACGACAATCTTATGTTCTCTTTAGCTCAACTCTTCTGCTCGTTAACTGTTTCTCGACTCTACATTTGACCGATCTGGTGACATACAAATCTCTTGAATGATTGCATTTGTCGCGATGCTACGACGAACCATTGTCGTCAATTACGTAATGGTATTCAGCATCGACAACACGATCGGTCTTTTTCGCGACTTCACGAACTTCAAACAAGGAGAAAAAGTTCTTACTTTTGCGCTTGCAAAAACACTGTGGACAAAATCAAACGAATGTGGTGAAAGTTGTAAAATATTTGCAGAGTTGACAGACGGGTGATGCCAATGCTTGTGTGATTTCTTTCAAATCAATGTGAGTGAATGTCGAAATTCATATTCTATCACTACTTAGACTTATTGATACGTCCATCGTTAAGAATGAAACACTGGAAGATGGACACGCTGCACGACAATTCATGACGTGTCCATCGCGCTTTCCATCAAAACCTGATTTACTCTCTTCTGACGTACCTGTGTGTGTGAGTTCGTCAAAACATACTTGGTGGCATTAAACGTGCAGGCAAGTATTGTTCGGATACACATGAAACACAAATAGTGCTTCTGTAATTCGCTTATATTGTTGTCGTAAGCTCTGTAAGCTTTATAGAAGAACATAAGGTAAAATAGAATAAAAGCAATTCTTACGATCTCAACCGAACTCAACTCAAATCACTTTCAAATGATTTGAATTTGATTTTGGTTTTCAGTTGATTCAAAGTTTCAGTTTCAGTTGCTTGATCGCATCAAATGCTGTCAGTTGGTCTTCAACCATCAATCACTCGAAACAAGTGTTTGATGCTTGCAGTTACTGCAAACGTCCTGAATGATCGCGTGTTTGACTACTAATCTGTTGTAGCCCGTGCAATACAGTAATCACAGTCGATCTCTTTCGAAACTCTTTGTTACAGTAGCTTGAGTTGTTGTTGCTTTATGCTTGGATCATACGACAAACGATCGTTGGTTCATTTTGCTTGCTTGCCATCTAACAATCCATTTGACAGGTTCACCTGTTTTTTTTGGTGATGTTGCTGTACTTCTTAAACACTGCGAACTAGGAAGCTGGGGAAACGCTTTGATGAGTGCACTCGGTGCGTTTGGTTGAGGCGTTAGTCGGGCGAGATTTGTAACTAAATAGCATCTTCCTATTTTTCATATGCATGCGCTTGTTTTGTTTGCTGTGACCTTATCAGATGATACGAGAAAGCTATTTCTCCACGCCAAAAGAGCTAATCCACGTGCCAGATGCAGGTTGCCGGCGGCATGTCCAACCATAGACTGTTAGCCGCCAGCTGCAAGTGAATCCTGTGTCTGATTGTGCGCCTGTTACAACATCCATGGTTGTAATCAATCAAAATTAGACCTGTTAACACTCTTGACTAATTATTCTCTTATTTGTTCCTAATATTCTTCCTGTCTCTTGCTCACTCATTGATCCCACCTCTTGACGGACTCAATTCTTGCCGAAACGGACGTATAAAAAATGTGTCAACACGCAACGTGGTTTGCTGTCAATAACAGCAGCAGCAGCAGCAGGTGCAGAGAAGCCAATCGTTGGTGAATTTACGTTTCCGTCCAACTTAGTCGAAGGTGAGCTCGCAAACAAATCAATCAATCAATGATTTCTCCAGTATTCGCCGGTGCTATGTTTGCGTCGATAGGTGTGAATTACATTCAGGGTTTCGAGTGTAGCTAAGTGTGTGCGTGCACGTTAAGTAACGATGTTCGACGACAAATATGTATCTATGGAGCGCCTGATTGCGAGCAACTCTCTTTTGGACACTTGTAATGTCACTCAATGGTAGAGAGGATTGCCACAAATGACATGTCCAATTGACAGCCATCAATAGCTTACGATCAATTGCTGGTCGATCATTTGAGCGTCGATGTGAATACTGCTGATTTCATAGCGATTGGATCGATCATCGATCATCGGCTACACTAGTGAACATACATCGTGCTGCAGCTCTGTTGCGTGCGTGTTGTTATTAAGATCGCGGGCTAAAGATAACGTTACACACATGGAGCTTGTATTACTCGCACACAAATGATAGTCAAAGTGACACACAGTTTGATTACAGTTGTATTGCGCGAGTGCCGATAGTGCAAGTGAGCGAGTGAGCCCTTTCACTCAATGATTGTGCAATTTGATGCGCTACTATTAACTTTGGTTTGGCAATTAAATAAATCACATTGGCTCTCTCAGCTTGTCTATTTAGCTAGCTTTGTTTCTGTTTGTGTGTGCTAGCGACAGTCCCTGCTTTTGCTATAATTGTGTGCTGTCTATATTGTCGATGATGAGAAAAAAGAGAAGATGGAAGAGAATTGATTGGAATAGAATCGAGAGTGTGCTTACTTAGCATTAAGTTATCGTCTACATGTTATCCGCTGTGTTCTTGTCAATGTTGCCGTCAATCATTGTGTAATCGAACGGCCTCATTGAGGCCAGCCAGTCAGTCAGATAGCTAGCGACAGAGTACATTGTTGGCGAAAGCTTCAACCACTTAGCAACTCAACGAGATCTCAGTAGTCAATTGACAACGTAAACAAAGTCATATCAGTTGTAATGAATTGGTGTGTGTGTGTGTGTGTGTGTGCCCCAAATGTTGAGATACATAGTCACTCACTCTATTTCCATAGCTATTCATTGTTCTATCACAGTTGTCATTGTTTGTCTAGCCCACAATAGGGTTAACAACAATGACACCAGCGAGAGGAGTTCGAATCATCAAGGATGATCACTGTGGAGAAGTGAATAATCTGTTGTTAATTGATCTCGTGGACCAAGTTGTTTCAACACGAACTATCTAAGGCGTGTACGCTTGACACGCCCCTTCTTTCATCATTTCTCCTTCACGATGATGCGCACGTGCAAATGTCAAAGCAAACTGAGTTGTCATTTAGCTGACTAGCGTGCCAAAGTTAATGTAAACAGGCACAAACGTTGAAACACAAACTAACAGTAAGCAACAGAAAGAAAATAGAACAAAGAAAACGTTGGTTGCCATGCCGACTATGCGTGTGTGTGTGTGTGTGTGTGCATCTTTTCACTTCATTCAAGTGCCCTTCACCATTGTCAATGTAATCTGGATGTCTAATCTGGATAGTTTGTTAACCTGAATGCTGACGATGACCTTTGGACACACGCAATCGAAGACACAGTTTGTGAGAGACACAACATCGTGCGAGATGATCGATCGTCACGTGAGTTGCACACATGACAACAACAACATCAATGGACTTTCTAACTTTCTCGTTCTCTTTTCATTTTCTAATTGATTCATCTTCTAATAGCTCATTGATGGTCATATTTATTGATAAACTTCTTATACTGAGGATAATATCTAATGAAACTATTTTTTCATTCTCTATTATTGCACACATTCTCTATAATTGGTCAACGAATGTCATTTTTGGTCAACGAAAACGCAACACTACCCTTGGCTGTGTGAAAACACCTGCCATACTAATGTGCGAAAAAAAACATTCTTTGCAATATGGCTTTTTCTATTCGTCGTGGGCACCAACTCATTGTGATCGTTTGCACGTGCTTACTCTCTTCCTTTCCCTCCCCCTCCCTCTTGCCCGGACTTTTGAACTAACTCACTCGCAAACAATTTTTTGAAAAATTCAAACATCATGACAATGACAAAATAATTTGCAACAAACAACAAATAATTTGACCGAGCAATTTTCTATGTCGACACTACTCACTGACGCATGCACGCGTATGCTGACGTGTCTACATTGGTGCGTGCACGTGCTGCTGCTGCTGCATCGCTCACTCGCTCACTCGCTCGTTCGTTCATTCGTCGTCGGTGGCGGCGATGGCGTACACGTGACACGTGATGATGCAATAATTATGACCGATCATATGGTCACGTTCTATAAAACTTGGCCACTTTGCATTGCTATTCACTTAACTGACATGGTTATTATTAACTGGACTAAACTTGGACCGGCTAAAACAAACAAAATTCTAACGAACGTCAACAACTATTGAACTATTGGACTCGTTTTGCGTTACAGGCATGCGGTTAGTACTGTTGTTGTTGTTCAGACGATATTAGCCACAACAATCACAATCAAGTGACAATATTGTGTCTAGCAATTGACTTGCTTTGGAACTACTGCTGACTAACCACTGGAGATTATCTCTATTTATTAACTCACGTAGGTTTGTGCTTGTATGCAACGTATTGGCCGGCTCAGCGCCTTTGGACGTACGCTGGTTCAAAGACGGCGTCGAACTATTGCCTGATGGTTGGAATATAAACGCCAATGAGCAAGCGCATCAATCAACGAGATTTCAACAACAATTGCAAAATGTGATGATTGGCGAATCGAATGGCGCCGAACAAAAGTCAATTCCTCCGGCCGATATTGAATTAAGTGCATTGAGCGGCGAATTTGGCGCTAGTATAGTTTTTCGGCGCTTGGCTCACGTGCATTCAGGCAATTACACCTGTTTGGCGTCCAATACAGCCGGCCAATCGACATTCACCTCTGCCATGAGTGTTAAAGGTAAGCTCACACTTTATCTGTGCTGTGTCTCTTTGGGTTTCGGGCTTTGCAAAGCTAGTTCCCAGTTGGTCCCAAAAAAAAGTTTGTCGCTTTGTTTGTGAGTAGAACTCGCCGTGACAAGAAGTCGGCTCTGACGTTCAATTGATCGGAGCATTGATCTAGTGACGTCTTTCTCCCTTTCTGCTCTGAGGAATCTCTTGATTTATTCACGAGTGAATATACGATAGATGACGAAACTTTGATAGATGAAACTGTGTGCTTGATCGCTTGAATAAGCTTCACAACAATCATTTCTACATAAACACACACAAGTATTACTAGTATATACTTCTGTGACAACAGCAAGTATGGAGATAGACACTGCAAACACACACACAACAAAAAACTTGTTCAATGCACACTCGTGCTTTAGTTTGTTTGTTTGCTCTTCGCTGTGTTGTTTGGCTTTGAACGACACGTCCACCTTTTTCCCTCTTTTTCTTTTTTATTCTTCACTTCTGCCCGTAGCGAACAAACTACAAAGCTCGTCAATCCGTCCGTGCTATCCAATTGACTGAGCAAACTGGACGAAAGCGGTAGAGCAACTCGTTGCACGCTTCGACCGGAAGTTCTTTGTTGATACACACGCACACGAAGAGGGAAAGAACAGGGGCTGCTTATTTGTTGCTCTCTAGCGGTTGGCTAAAGCTGTCGAACGAGCTACGTTTCGATAGCGAGTGAGCGAACGTGCATTCCGATCCATTGTACAGCGCAGTGTGACACGCACGTGCCAACGTCAACAATTACTCTTGTCGCTAGCGTGCTTCCTTGTGCTCGTGCAAGTGCAAGTGGACACACTCACGCACGCACGCACTTACTCACGTTGACTTGTGAGAAGATCGTCAGTCTCATATCAAAGTCAGTCGGCACCGTCAATGCGAGAACAATTTACTACAGCGTTTTGCTACAACGTTCCTGCCTGCCTCCTTGCTTACAGTGAATTATTGCTAGCCACTATTGCTATTGCCACTGTTGTTGTTGTTGTTGTTGTTGTTTCCATTGGCTGTTTGATGCACAGAGAACACAGAGACGGTTTGTGTGAAAAGTGTTGCGATCAACGACCCAATAATGAACGAACAGACGCGAACAAGTGCAAGAATGGCAAGAATAGTGAGTCTGGCAAGACATTCTGGCTATTCTTGACACACACACACACAGTAGCCGCCTTAGAGCAGCCACGTGTTGTGATTGTAAGCGCCAGAATGTGAACGCCAGTGTTTCACGCTTCGATGAGCGAGCTCAGTTCATGTGAACGGGCCAAGGTCCTCATCTTTGTTGTTGCTTTCGCTGTTGAGCCCCAACTATTTGTCGCCCCAACACATTGTCTGTGTCTACGCTGAGCGTTGTTTACATCGAGTGCAGATTGTCGATGTGAGTGTTGTCGCAACGTGTATGCTGTCGAACGTTGTCCCTTTCTATCTGGACGAACGAACGAACGAACGAACACACACACACAAGGAAAGCTTCTCAAGCTATCTTTCAAAGCTAAATCTTTCTCGCTATTGTCATTGTCATTGTCGCCGACTCTTGGCTTGGCTAGTTTTCGCCAGCTAGCAAACTGTTCTCTCTAGTGAAGAGCAAACTTTTCTAGCGAGAGTGAGCAAGCCCAACGTGTGCTGAACGCAACGTTTGTTCGAGTTTGTGCCAGTCGAGTGAGCAGCTAGCTCGCCGGGCAACAATAATCGGACTGCCTGCTAGTGATAGCCGGTCATAGCGAGCAATTGCTGACCTGAGCTGCACTGAGCTAAGCTAAGACCGAGCAGGGCGCCAATCACGCGCCGATTGATTCGCAGCACGTGTGTAAGTCTTCCCGTTCGTCTGTATGTCTCTGTTCACTTCCTGTTAGCATAGACACAATGTGCCAACAGCCTCTTATCGACCAGCTCGAACGTGCGTTTATTTGCGATTGACGTCTACAGTGTTTGCATTCAGTTGACACAGTTCACACAAGCTTAAGAGCAACTCAAGTTTAAGCTTTCAACATATTTGTTGTCTTTTTTCCTTGCACCGAGCGAACGTACAAGTAACACACGTGCAAATAAATATGGTCTTTGTCGATGCCGTTGATGTGGTGGCCGTCTATGTGACTGGCTGCCGTTTTGTCCGGCCACCTTCGACTCGTGCCGTGTGTAGGTCGCACAACTGGTCGCCATTAACTGTCGTACGTCGTGAATGTGTCAATTGGAGGAGCCGCCCGCTGCTTATCGCACAACGCCGTCGTTGCCTCAATTCATGCGCCACATAAAAGATCAGCAGGCGGTCTTTGGCAGCATCACTAGCTTGCATTGCTCGCTTGCTTGACTCTGTGTTTGAGTGACGATTGAGCGTCGTTGAGTGTCAAGCTACCCAATTTCTTAGGCTGCTTAGTTGCTGATCAGCTTAACAAACACAAGTTGGCCACAGAGAGAGAGAGAGAGAGAGAGAAAAGAAAAGAAATCAAGCTCACACTTCTTGTCTTGTCCAACATCGCATTCGAGTGAGGCACTCGAATGCTCAAAGGCCGCGATGTGTGAGCCAAAATTTAGCTGTCAAGCATAGGTGACGCTGGCAGTTTACCTAAACTATTGACAATGACACCGTTACTCTATGAAGTTACGTTTAAGGCCAACTGAATTACTGCACATGCTACTTGTCCAACGATTCGTCCGTTATCGGCACCTGCTGTTTACTATCCACTCGATTGGCTGGCTGGACAATTGTTAGCTGACTAGCTAACGCGCGTCAAGTGGAATTTTGGCACTTTTCGTGCAAATCTGTGTGTGTTTACTCTAACTTTTACTGTTGTACCATACCCACCATTGACTCTCATGATTATGTAACACTTGCTTATGTGTCTATATATATTTCGTGGGTTCGAATCAAGTGAAGGCCGACGAAGAGAAAAGCGGCATCAAAATGAGAGGAAGAGATGCTTCCACTTGAGTTGGAGTTAGAGTTGAGGCTTGAGCTTGAGGTTGAGGTTGAAAAGCTGAGGGTGGCAATTCTTGCTTATCAAATAAATGTGTGTAACGGAATATATGGCCAAAATAAAGTGCTAACTTGCGCGAAATAAGTACACGCAAAGAGAGCGAACGCGTCTAGGAAAAAGAAAAAGAAAGAGATAACAGCTCGGCTGACTATTAAGTGACACACACCGGGTGCGCGCAAACAAACGGCCAAATTGCAGGTTAAAGGGCTCACAATGAAAACTGAGCTCTGTGAGTGGGAGCTTTGTGTGGAGGCTGCTCGTGACGACGGGAGCGCTCTCTCAAGCGACAAGAACCAATTCAGGCAGAGAAATAGAGTGAGTGTAATTGTGTTGTTGTTGCCTCTGCTGAAGAAGAAATATTTCAATGTATTAATTTTCATTTTTTCGACCAGCCAAAAGGAGCGCTGTTGTTATTATTGTGAACTGTGTGCGTTTAAATTGGCTGCTTGCATCCGCGAGTCAACTTGCCACAAAGTTCGCCATCGTTCGAGGCTCCATTGTAGAACATACCGCACAATGGTCACAATATTTCGGTTACCATTGGTTTCATCTCTGTTCGTTGCTATTTGAACAGTGCTAGAGTTGAGAACGAACAAAATAAGCAACGAAATTCGATCCTTTTACTCTCTTGAAAGTTTGAGGACTGTTCGCAACAAATTGATAGGTGCTAGCTAGAAATGTTGGTTATTCCTCTCAGAGAATCTACTACTCAGGCTGGACTGGACTCGAGAGAATATTCTCAAAATTCTTATGAAAAGAATATCCACAATCGGGAGACAACTTTCTTGTGAACTAGAAAATCTTCTCGTTAAACTTTTTCTTCTGCTTCTTCGTCCCTGAAGAACTGAAGCACGTTCTACTTAAACATACTTATCTCATTTTTGTTGTTCAATTCTTGACAACCGAAAGAACCTAGATAATCTACTTTCAATGTTCGATGTCCGACTTTCGACCTCAGAATAAGATGGATATCTCAGTTGTGCAAAAGTTCAGACAATCGATGTGATCGATGTCTAGCGGAAGTGAGAACAACAGACGACAGCAACAAACAGCCAAGTAAAATGACACCAAGTCAGTGCCAGTTTGTGTGTGTCTGTGTATCAAAAGATCAGAAGTAATGTCTCAAATGACAGTAAAAATGACACAATAGTTTTCAAACAACCTTCGACTTCGATGATTTGTTTGTGACCAACGAATCGTCGAAGTAGCGCACGTTGTCTCACGTTCACAATTTTAAATCGGTGAATCGGCACACACGCACACGCCCAAAATTCTTGTGCTTATTTTTCACTTCCGGGGCCACGTTTTCTCTATCAATTGTATCTGTAAATCGTAGACTCTTACGTGCTATATATATAAGCAGATAGAACAACTTACTGGCAAGTAATCTTAGCATGTGTGGTTACGTCAGCTGGTTTTATCATGCGTCAAGCGTCGAGCGTAGAAAAAGTGAGAGCTAGAAAAAAGTGGCGTTAAAGGTAGGTGTAAATGGAAAAGTGAGTTTGAAATGGGATCTTTTTCGAATATTTGCGTGCGTGCGTGTGACTCACCTGATAATGACACCACCTGGCACCTGACTATATTCTTTTTGAAGCCAGAGATTCTCTAGTTCGTGGCGTATAACAGCCAATGTGTAACGTCTGGTGTTATGTGGCTAAATTAGGCAATGCAAGACGCACACATTGACACATCTCGTTATGTCACAACGTTATGTGATGTGATGTAATGTTAGCTTATGGCACGCATACACCGCAAGCACGTGTCATGGCAGCAGCAGCAGAAACGACAGTGGTGGCAGCAGCAAATGAGCCCAATGCTTGACAGACAGACAGACAGACAGACAGACAGACAAACAGTTGGACGGCACGCACTCACTGGCTGAGTTCTCACTCGAGAGCCAGTAGCTTGCACAATATTTGCCGCTTGTCTCGCGAAAATAAAAGTGAAAGTTGAGCTGTCGAAAGGCTTCTTTCTTCTTTCTTTCTGCTCTTTGCTTTTTGCTTTTTGAGGTCGAATAGATATATGTTGTGTCGCATAACAGCGACCTCTGGCGGTGATGACAACTTCTAGCTTGCACTCTTTCTTGAAACACTCGCTGCTTTAGCAAGCGAGCGAGAGACAGAAAGCAAGAGAGCTAGCAAAGAGCAAAGAGGAAGCTAGCAAGGGAGCAAGTGAGCGGGACGAGCGAGCGAGTGAGTGAGAGGGCAAAAAATCTAATCTGATAATGATCACGTTGTGACACACATGCTGCTTCAATAACCATTACAATTGGTGCATGGGTGATTGCCACGCCCACTGTTGAGCTCGCTCGCTCGCATAATGTGCGAGCTGCTTCAGAATCCAAAGCAACTCATCGACTCAAAAGTGCTGACTCTGTGGGTGTGTCGTTGTGCTACGTGCGTCGTGCGTCGTGACACAAAGCACAAAGCACAAGTGCAAGACGCGAAATAGAATGATGAAAATAAAATGAAGAAATTGATACAAGCAAATGTCATTACTGGCTTACACTGGCTCAAACTTATGATAAGGCCAAGTGCCAAGAGAAAGACGAATGATAGGGGGCGCCACAGTGTCAACTATCGGTGAGTGAGTGAGTGAGTATTGTCACTCATCGTACTTCCGGTTGCTGTAACGAACCGAACGAGAGAGCGAGCGAGCAAGCAAACGAATGAATGAAAGAATGTGTAAGTGCGTATGTTAGAAATCTGCACCACGTGAATGAATGAGTGAATGAGACTTGCACCACAAGAATTGCCACAGAGTGCAATATAAGTCGCTATATAAGGCCGTAATGCACGTTGACAATAATAATAATAATAATAATAATAATAATAATAATGATAATAACAATCTTGGCACAAGAAATTTTAGCGACAAGAGTAGATGTCGCCAGTTGATGCCACTAGTGCGAGCTCCATTACGACAAGCGAGAAAGCAGGCAGCTGGGCAGGCAGGCAATCGGCTTGACACACGCGCGTGCACAAAATGGCTTATTGCGACAAACGACACTCACGCACACAACCATCGTGGCATTCGTGCAATAAAATAGTGACCGCAAACACAATCATGGCAATCGTGGCATTCGGCGTGTTTCATGATATCGTGCAATGAAAGCAGCGAGAGAGCAAAGCTTAAAGCTTCACTCTTTCGCTGCTAAACTCACTAACTGTCATTACAAATAAAGTAAAGGCAACACTCGCTTGGCTGTGTGTTCTCAACGGCCTAAAGACAACGGCAACAGTGTCAAAGAAGCATAACGGCCACAATGGACACACAACAAGGTGCAAGGTGGACAACACACAGTGTTATCAGCGTGAGTGTCGCTAATTCAATTTGTATCGCTAAATGACCAGCCAGCTCTGCACTTATTGCCGCCTGACAAGCTTGAGGCTGCAGCATGGTGTTTCACCCCGCGCCCTCCCTCGTGTCTTAGTGAGGGCGTCATACTAAGCTACACTCGAGGCTTACAAACACACACTCTCGTTGAGGGTCAAGCTTCGTCTGAATGCTTAAGCTTGCTATAAAACTTTCATTCTCATTTTATGCTGCTGTAACTCGACTTGACTGCTAATAACAGCTAGTCTAACTCTGGCTTTGACACAAGTTAGTAATATCAGAATCTAATTGCAGCAAATTGAATCAAACTAGTTGCAATTTAATGCTGAATCTTATTTTAATTTTCATTACTGGGTTACTCTAATTTTCAAAATTTATCTAGAACACAATCAAATCATATAGCGAGGTAATAATTTCAAAGCAAATATCAAGGTTCGAACACTTTGTTGACTCTGTCCACTGATTTCTTTTGAGCAAAGATTTATTTCGAGATTCTTTTGTATCGAAAATCATCTGCCATTGATGTTGATGTCGATGTAGCCGGAGACAAACTGAAACGGGACTAATGAAAATCAATCGCCAACATTAAGAGTGAGCTTAAGGAGGCTTTGAGGTTTGAGTTTCTCTAATTGGATGTCCACCAATTAGTGATTGGTTGGCATCATTCAGCTGGATTACGAGTGGTGAGCCCGGTCACGTGGTCTCGTGTCACACTTGTGGTCGAGAACGCCACTGCTCCAAGCTAGCCTCCCCCCTCTCAAAGGTTCTCTTCGCAATCTTTCTTTAGTTCTCATGTTTCCAGGCACGTCCGTTACGTACAGACCTACGACAAGTGTGTTAATGGTGCTTGATTCAATTTCCGCTTTTTGCGCTAAACTACAACTGTTCACGTGAAACGTTCGCACTTTTCTAAGCTCGCTATATCTATTGAGGCCCCTTAGGGCCTCAATTAATGCCTTCTTGTGCGCGCGTCATTCCGAAGTGTCTCAGAATGAAAGTTTTTGCAATGATCACAACTAACTAGCTTTTGCTAACTATCGAGTTATAGGTTTTTGGCATCTCACTGTTGATAAATCTTATGCTGATTATTTTATTCTCTATCAATTCTGACATAAAAATAAAAAACACCAACAACAACGTACATGCCATCACATTGCACTTTTTGGTGCATCATTTTTTGTCAAACCCAATTGACTGATATTTGGACAACTTGTTCTGACACTCACCGATATGTTTTGATGAACACACACACACCACATCTGACGATGGGCCTTCACTGTTGGCTTTATAATAAAAATGACGCAATGCAGTGCCTCCGCGTTGGAAAATTGAACCGCACGATGTGGATATCGTACAGGGCGACCCAATGACACTTGATTGTCAGGCCAGCGGGTAAGTTCAACTCTCTATGAGTTTGTTAGTCTCTATTTGTCACTAAATGATTGAGTGAGCCAGGGAAAGCACATAGCTAAAAGCCGACAGGCGCAGGAATAGTAAAAAGAAGAGTGACACTACCTAATTGGGCCACCCACTGTGGGATCTTAACTCTGCTGCCATATTGGTGTGGCAGTGCTGAAAGTTCCGCCGGCTAAAGCTACGGCGAGTCTTTAGTTTGACAGTCAGTTTAGCTGTAACTGTCGTGCTTGTTTCCATTGCAGCTACAGCTACTGAAGCTGTGCGTGTTTCGTTCGTTCGTTCGTTCGTTCGTTCGTTTGTTGGTCGGTTGGCCTAAAGCTGTCTACACTCGATTTTGTATGTGGTAATAGATGAACTAAACAAGCGACATGTGAACCACGGAACAAAAGACGACGACGATCGAAACTTGTGTGATGTCATCATCACATCAGCAACGACAACAACAACAATCGAGTGTCTAATGAGCCGCCACATGACACAAGATGAAGGACGAACGACGAACAACAGCAAACACAAGTGATACAAGTTGACGTGCACGTAACTAAACACGAGGCAAAGAGTGACAAGACACTAACAATTCTTTCGTCGAAGTTGGTTCAACGAAAGTGGGAAGCCACCTTCGGTTAGTCGTGTCTGTACGATGGCTAGCTAATAATGAACGCGTTAAAGCTCGTCGCCAATCAAAAGCGACGACCAATGAGAAAGAAGGTTGGGGGATGTTAGTTGTGACCCCTGAACTATCTCTACCCGAACGACGACGACGACACTGCTGCACGTTAGCTGGCTTTGCACTCTTACCGTTAGTTGCTTGTGTTGTGCGCTTGTGAGGCGACATTCACTTGATTTCTTAGTTTGTTTTTGTGTTTGTGTTGTGAGTAGTGCCTTTGTTAGCGATAGGTTGTGTTTGTGTTGCTGTAGCACGTGTCACGCTAGTGTGCTCTTAATCCGCTAGTTTATTGCGCTATTCGTGGTGTCACATAAGCAAGCGCAAGCATACTAGCAATGAAGCAGACGCTCGATCGCAGCAACCAACGAACGAGCCAAAGATGAAACAATTGCACGATGAGAAGAAGCCACACGAGATCACATGCGATTCAGCACCAACAAAAGCAAAATCTCGTTGACAACGAAACAGCTTGTCGGCGACATCTGCTTGATACAACTCGACTCGATTTTTAATTTGGTGCTCCAATTTGGTGGATATCTTGTCAGCTTGTGTCCACAGAGTAATGATAATAATAATAATAATAATGATGTCGGTCGAATGGCAGCCACAAATAAGAGACAGAATGAGTTACAGTTAGCGACACCTGGTGTAGCGTACATCATACGGTAGCAATCGTGTCCGACTTGACTTGACACAGAATGCAATAATGATGACTGACGATTGAGATTGTGCCTGCTAGCCTGCCAGAAGATGGTCTGTGCGTCCATTTTCTTTACAAACAGAAAGCACACAGACACTTTTAGTGTGTACGCTAACTGTACAGCCAGTGGCACTAACTAGTGGCTAATCCGATGTTGTCGGTTTACAGCGACCTTGTTACTGTTGTGTTGTGTCAAACACAACTCAAAACAAATCTCTTTCAGCGAACGTGAAATTGTGCCGTGCGTCATAATCGTGTGTGCCAGGTGATTACGTAACCTCATAAGCTCGCCAGTGAAGCAGTGAACTAGCGAGCGGAGTGTTCGAGATTTATTCTCAAGCTATCGCGCGATAAGAGGTCGAAGAGTTCTCTTCATGGCTTGACACAGGCGCACAGCTGGCACGCCCTATCGTATCGTGTGACGCCAGCTAATTCGTGGTCGTCGTTGTTGTGTGTATGTGTGTGTATGGGCAGCACTCTTGCTTTCAACTTGCTGCCGCTAGTTGTTGATGTTATTGAGAGTTTTTCTTTGTACTCGCAAATACAACTCTCATACTCTAATGCGGCTAACATGGCGCGCGTGAAGAAGGGGCGCTCATTTTTCACAGGCCCCTCGGGTCATTGTCACACGCACACCAAGTGTACGAGCTGCTCGTGTAATGTGTGTACGTGTTGAGAGTGTGTTGTAAGCGGCCATCAATGAATGTCTAAGCGAGACACATTTTATAGCACACACACAAACCGATATTGAACAGCCTTGAACGTTGATCTGAGTTGCTGGTGAGTGTACGTCGTCGAATGTCTACCTCTGTGTTTAGAGCTTCGAGCTCTTAAGTTTGAGCAACCAACTTTTTACCGCTTGCTCTTCGATGTTTGCCGCTTGTCGGTGGCCACTCTCACCATTCAACTTAGACTCGAACTCTAGCTTCGGCTCGAGCTTACTGTGTGTTGGCGACTGGCTATGCTCTGTTACTAAGTCGTTGGCTATCTTTCGCTGCTGCTGCTACCGTTGCTGTTGCTGTTGCTGTTGCAGTTGGGAGCCCCAGTGTCACGCGAGCATCTGTGTGTGTCCGCATAAGCAGATCATATCGATAGTGGCAACGAAGGCACCGTTAGCAAGTCACAATACGCGATAACAGACGCGACACAGGCTTGTGGCCCCTCGAGAGAATCATCGGTTGTAGATTTTCGTTATTTTGTGCGCGCAAGCTTGGTATCAGTTGGTGTCATTATGACTAACGTGGTGAACATGCGTGTTGACTTGTCAAACGGAAGTTTGCGGAAGTGTGCGACCCGACAGCTACAACGATAATCAAAACAAATAGTCATTGTCGACACTAACACGCTAATACATTTCCACCTCAAATGAGTTAGTGTTAGTTGGTGGAAAAATTGTCCGACTAAAACATCCGATTAAGAGAGGAACGATTTCTCCAGCTTCGTTGAATTGTTTATAATGTTTTTTTACTTGCCAGATATTTAGTTTATTCATTCATGCAAAAGTCATTCCAATCCAATCGAATAATGACGACTCATGATCGAAATTACATGATAATGCAATTGTTTACTAATAATTGAATCCTAATTATGTGTGGCTGTGTATCTTTGAAATTAATAAACAGTAACCCGGCACCTTTCATACGTTGGAAACAACAGACTGGACGAAGTTCAAGTTCGTCTAATTCACTCAACTTGGGTAAGTTCTATTTCAGTCTTCATCATTGATGTTCTCGGTACACTGACCACACGACGAGATATGCTTTTGAAAGGCTGGTGAGCATCAAGTTTGACACTACAACAATGACTTGACATGACAAACCGTTTTGGTATACCTGACACTCCTAGAGATTCTCGCAGAGATTCTTATTGATAAAGATTCAGTGGGACAATGAAGAATAAGTAAAGTATGAGGAGAATCTAGCACACAAACGAAGACACAAATTAATTAGCCATCGTGGGCGTACGTGTGCGACAAATTGGGCGTCCGGACGACTCATTAATCGTATGCACACGAATCAAGAAAGTTGGGAAGAGGCGAAGCAGGCATCGGCTAAACGAGTCTGATTGTTGTGCCTCCGTCCCTTTGCGAGTGCGTGCGTGTGTGTGTGTGTGTGTGCAACAAGAAATCGAATTCAATCGACAACGAGACAAACATTTTCTCCTCCTTCAACGAAACTCTTCCTCGTTGTTGGTGTTCTCGAGTCGACAAAGAATGCAAGTGACAGAGTAATAAAGTTTGTTAGTCAATTGCAAGTGTGCCTGTGCTTATGCGAGTAACGCGAACGCATGCACGCACTCACAAGAGTCTTGTCACAAGACACACAAGCAAGCACACAAAGACTAATTCTCGAGTCTCACTTGTGACACTTGGACGCGCACAATTGATTATAAGTGTCGCCTTGATTGCATTGTGCATTGTGTCTTGCTCTGTTACTCTCTATCGTTGGTGATTCTTTGTCGTCTATCTTTGTCGTCTATGAGTCGTCACAATAAGAGTGAATGTGATACAATAGGTGTACTTTTAGGTTGTTAGCAGGCAAGTGACAAACAGCAAAATGCACACTGCCAATGTAACTTGTCGAACTTGTGAGTTTCTCAACAGTCAGTTTCTCTTGCCCTGTAACAACGAGAACAGCACCACTGGCGATGTGCAATGCACACCGAGCTCAAGTACAATCGAGCTCGGTCGGTTACACACTCGCCAGGAGATACAGGCGCCAGTTACAACACACGACATCAATGG
>JAIFTH010000014.1:0-122702 GCA_019968535.1 Fragariocoptes setiger
CATCTTCAAATTCTTGGTATGCATGACATATTGATTACACATTCTTCCTGTAGACTCTCTCCCATCCGCTATATTGATATTCTCAATCAATCAAAAAATCAAGAGTATCATATGCTGCTATGATGATAGCATGTTTCTTTACAGTGCTCGAAGGGTTTAACCGTGGCGGCTTTCATGATCCAAACTTCGAACTCTACTTGCTTTCGTGTTTCCCTATAATGATCAATCAAGAATGCACTAGTGGCTTTTTAAGAGCTACTAGAGAACGTGCGTGCTTGTAAAACGTCTTGTTGTTACGCTCAAGGTTGAGTGATGAAAACTAGTCTTGTATGCTCCAAACAGAAATCAGGTAACTCTTTTCTTACATCAATAATTATAACTTGTTCTTACGTCCATTTCATCGCAGTGCCTGTAACGAAGCTGAAAGCTTACAGCGAGGACAAAAAAACTTGTTTACCGCAATTCATAGTTAAGTTGAGCTGTTGAATGTTGTGTCTTATGATATCATCGGCCTGAGACACGTTCCATGGATATAGAAAACAACGTGAATATCTGATGCTGAGAAAATGTCACTGGGGGTAGCGACAGAGAGTGGCTGTTTACGTCTACGAATGGTTAAGCTTTCCGATTCAGCTACTAGTAGATTTTCGTAGATCAATTTTGTGAAAAAATTGTAATTCGTGACAATGGCAAAGAGATCATTGCATCACCGTATCTCAACTTCACACGTGTTAATATCGATTATAATTGTTGGTTTCATGTGTATGACCATCGACCAATTATGTTTGGCTGATCATACCAACATTCACGAGCAGCGTGATGTAATAACAAAGCTTATTAAATCACTCGAAGATATACCGAACGTTGGCGGTATCCACATCAAATTCAGTAAGAAACCAAAAGGTCAGAATGTCAAGCCGCATCACGACGAAGAGCCACATACGCACGGGGATGAGCCAGAGCACAGCCACGAAGATGCACCTGTCGATCAAGAACAGCCTCAGAAGCGTCAGAAATCTACAACAACGACTACGACAACGGCAGAGCCAGAAGACGATCCAGAACTTTACCTAGATGAAACGACAACACCACCGCCACCACCATCGATGAAACCGGTCAAGAAACATCGTACTTCTTCGACGACTACCACAACCACAGAGGCACCTGCTGAGTCTGAATCCGAGGAGGAATCAGTAAAGTCGAGTGACGCTTCGCTGCCAGAGGGGACAGAAATCGAAATTGTCTTGACAGATCATGGCAATAGACAGCCGGCCGTGGTAACGTCGGCACCAATGACCACTACGACAACTGCGAGAGCGTCAACACGAGCACGAAGTACGTCCACGCAACGAACTACTACATCGCGTCCGGTCTCAACAACAGCGGCCAGCACTTCAACACCCAAAAGTCGCAGTACAACATCGGCAACAACGCTCAAACCAGGCCCCAATCAGGTCAAGCCGTCGAGTGATGCGGCCAAGACGGGTCTTAGTGCTGGCTATAGTCCATCGCACGAGGATGAACAATCATTGATGCCAATACCGGATGATGATGGTGAGCAAATTGGAAAGAACTCGAAAGAAGATGAGTTTGATTTACCCGAAGCGTTACGTCGATCACACTTAGCCACCACACTCGGTCAAGCAGGCGGACGGGGTGCGCCGTACAGTACATCTACCACATCTACAGCGGCACCAGTTCGATCGACTCAGCGACCACAATATAGCCACCAAGAAAACATGTGTGGCTTGACAACAAAGTCTCGTATTGTTGGTGGCTCTGAGGTTGATCCGCAAGATTGGCTATGGATAGCCGGTTTGATTAAGATCCGTGACTCTCGTGCGGGCCCATTCTGTGGCGGAGCACTAGTCTCAACACGAGACGTATTGACGGCCGCCCACTGTTTGACTTCGGTCACAGCCGACAGTATATTTGTGCGTTTAGGCTCTTATGATTTTGCCGAACTGGCTGATCCGTATTCGCGAGATTACGATGTAGAGAGTATTACAATCCATCCCAAATACGACAAAACCACACTGACTAATGAGAACGACATTGCAATCATTCGACTCAAGACACCTGTGACATTCAACGACTGGATTAAGCCAATTTGTTTGCCACAGCGCGGACGTTTGTTTACCAATGAAATGGGCACAGTAATTGGATTCGGTACACAAAACTACAGCGGTCCTAATGGAGCCAAGATCAGTGACGGATCGCGTAAATTGCGCCAAACTTCGATACCTATTTGGGACAACGAGGCTTGCGGTAAGGCGTACAAGAAAAACATGACTCGCAACTTTGTGTGCGCCGGATTACAAGAGGGCGGCCGCGATGCTTGCCAAGGTGATTCTGGTTCACCGTTGATGATTGAAGGCCCAGAAAATCGTCAGATGGTTGTAGGCATTGTAAGTCACGGCGCCGGATGCGGTCTCGCAAATTATCCCGGAGTCTACACACGTGTATCGAGCTTTGTGGATTGGATCCTTGAAATTATGCGAAATTGATTGTACTCTCGAATATCAAAATAAATATCTTAAATGCACATTTTTATTTAAATTCCCTGCGCTTGCGCACATACATTGTATCGCAGTGTGTGGTGTGACGTTCGTGGCTGAATCACAGCTGAGCGCCGTGTGCGCATGCGGACAGTTTATCGATGATTCGCCGGTTGAGCGGCATTCGAGTGGGTGTTGCTTGAATAACATGCAATGTTAACGCATGTTTTTTTGCTTTGGTTTGTTATCATTATTATTATTGATGTCGAATTAGCATACTAGAGATTGGTGATAACCTTGGAAATATGATTGCACCGGAGACTTCTTACTTATTTGAGCCCTATGCTCGTGGAATGCACAGCATTTGTGCCAACGACGATGGGTACGATGATTTGCTCAACCTACCCACAGTATTGGCCTCAGTAGAATCGGCCGCATCACAGGAATTTTTTCGTCCACCACCACCTCGCCATTCTGTTGGAGAGAGATGTGAACTATGGGCTCTGCGACAAACCGAAAAAGGCGAAGAGGAGCTTTATGCGAGAGACAATTCGATATTCTGGACACTTGGCAATGGAAAATATCTTTCCAAAACTATCAAAACATTCACCATACGCCAACCGGCAACGAAAATATTCTGGGGCTCTTTCTACGACGACTCAGGGCCAGCATTGGGCACCAATTCAACCTTTCAAAGATTGCCACCGGAGCCTAAATTTCACGATCACGTTTGCATACTTGATACTTGCGATCTCAACATATTCAATCAACTGGGTGATCATCATTCAGTGCCGATGCCATTCGAAGTGAGCAGTATTCATCAAACACGACTCGGATTAATCATCGAGAGTGTGCCAGCGTCTGCTTCGGTGCCTACTTTATTTTCATTGTTGCACCCATTGAAAGAAGTCTCGCCTGTTTTAATTAGAGCGCCTCATATAAGAGCACTACAATATTGTTCCGGCAGCAATCGTGTTTCACTCGTTGGTTGCAGTTCCGATTGGCTGCTTTGTCTTATTTACAATCATCAAGAACGATCTCATAGTGTGTTTCTTGTGAAACTCACTACTCCTGATGAACGTAACGAGATTGCAAGCACCAACAACAACAACGGAAGCACATCACGACGTGGATCATTTCGAGAAACAAATTATTCTCCTTCGAATCTGATGTCACCATTAGCCACTAATTACAAACCGAGTACCTCAACAATGATTCTAGACTCCAATCAAGCAACACGTAGTTTTATTAGTCCGTTTGCCGAGTCTCCGTCGGCACTGAAAATTTTGTCCACCCCCAACAAGAGTCGTGTGCTCGATTTTTTACGCGATGATGTTGGTGAGCCTTTGTTGCCCGACATAACTCTAGAACAATTATGGTCCGAACCGCATCCGTCACAATTTAAAGCAAGCAAATTTTTCATCACAATCGACCCCGTAGGTCAAAATTACATTGCATTCTTAATAGACAGTCGAGCCAACAAATACCTCTTGAAACTTGTCCGCTTCGAACCGACAAACGATTCACAGCGCTTAGTGTTTGGCCATTTGACGACAATTCAAGCTCGCGACGCCGAACCAATCGATACTCTCCATATGATTTTGGTACTTGAGAATGATCAAAATATGTGCCTTTACAGTGGTGTCACTAAGATCACCACCATAATGATTCCTCAATTCGGCGGAGATCCATTAGCATTCATGGCGTCAATGCCAAAACGTTCTAGTCTAATCAGTACAAGTAGTTTCGGGGGACAAAGTATGGAGGACAAATTTTTTGACATATTCTCGTCGATATCGCCTGTGTCGCATGACGGTGAAGTGCGCTCAATACTGGGCGTCACCATGACGTCAGCATCGGTGAGCAAACTAAGTATGAGCACAATGAGCCCTCTCGGTCAAACATCGGCTTTGATGAAAAGTGATACACCGAGTCATATGGCATTCAGTCCAACGTTCCAAAAATACGTGTCGAGTCCAGCAACAACGCTGCCACCAAAATCAGCTAATCAAACAAGTCAGATGAGCTCAATACGCGCTCTTGTAGGCCAAAGTGCTATAATATCTTGTCGGCGCGACGGCAAGTTAGATGCGGCGAGCTCAGAGTCACATGATACTCCAATGTTCCTTAGGTTGAAAATACCTGAATTTTGTATCGCTTCTGTGGTGAAAAAATTGCTCGATTCCATGAAGCCCATAATGAATCGAGAAACCACAATGACTTTCTTATCAAAGTGGTACACAGCGCGAAACACACCTACTAATATTAATATGACTGCACCGAAAGAACTTGAGCTTTTTATCGATTGGTTTCTAGAATCAAGTATTGGTCATAATCTAAAATCACTGCTGAGCATGCAACAGCAACAACCGCATGCTCAACAACCATGTCAGCATCAAACTCCTGCCACCAAATATCGACGACGACAGTATACGCACACCCAAACTAGCCATGATTTTGTCTACAATGATCAAGCGCCGACATCGCCGCCAGCAAAACAGGCGCGTTTTGGGTCGCCGCGTGTGCCCACGGGGCCTATGACATCGTCGCCCAGTGCCTTTAAGGCCATGCCGCCGCCTCCACCATCACAAAAGCAAAGTGGCCCAGTCGATAGCCTAACATTGCTCAAATCGAATATGTTCTTCAAGAATCTCAAATCATTGTTATACGCTTTCCATCTGGTGTGTGAGGATTTAAAATTATTCAAATCCAATTGGCACTTTGCTGAGCAACTGTCCGAGTTGTTGATGATTTTGTCGTGCGTGTTACGTCTGAACTCGTACCAGAAGCATTATTGGCGTTCGTGCCCTCATTTTCAGAAGAAATACGCTCCGCTTTGCTCGAGATTGGCGCAATTGTTCACCGATCAACAATTGGCGACCATAACGGAGCCATCATTTTTTAACCAAGAGCCACCTGACGTGTACCGTGCCATTATGGCCAAGTTTTTGGCGCGTCTTGCCGCTGACGACGAGCCGTTTCCATGTTTGGCCAACGTGACTCGCGACACTAGTCGTATATTGAATCTCTTCTCGGTGATGCAATATCGACAAGTGACACAGCCGGCAACAATCGCAACATCGGAAAAACGACCACCGGTTCGTTTCATTGGCACCCAATCGCGCATTCCACCCGACGAGAAGCAGTCCAATTTAACCGATATCACTATTGGCGACGAATCAACCATGATCATTTGTTTGGATGAGATGAGCGAGCGTTCTTTGGCGCCACCACATACTGATTTCAAAGGCACCACAAACGATGAGCGTGTTGTCGAGCTAATGGATCATTACAAACTAACGCGCGAATATCTGATGGATTTGCCGGACGGTGTGGCGCTTTTCTTGTGGAATTCAATATTCAGATGCCGTGCAGCGCCTCCAGTCGGTTGGTCTGAATCGTGTTACTCGCTGATCGGTCGTTCAGATTTGGTTTCTCTTACGGCCAAGCGCAAAATGATGGCCGCCTCATCGAACGGAGCGATGACGAACGCTCGTCATTGGGCCACCGAAAACGCACCTAACAATGCGGCTCAGTTGCCAGGTGCCGATGGCGTAGCACGCAACGCGTTGCCCGGAACTCCTGGTGTTCGACCGGGAGGCGGTCCAAGCTTAGGTCCCAGCACCAGTGGCCAATCGTCGGATGCAAGAGGTGCCGGTGGGATAGGCATGTCTGTCGGTGGTACGCTTGACGACGAAGTGATTCGTCTGCTGTTTCCCGACGACGAACGTGTTGCCGAAGCTCATCGAATGTTGTGCTCGTCGGCACCTGTCAAAGTGAACTGTGTCCAGCGACAAGGTTTGAGTGACGAAGAGTTCAAAGAGGAGCAACAGCGCATGTTATTGTCATTGAATTTTCGCACAATGGCATTGCCCGTGGGACGCGGCATGTTAGGAATGCGCACTTATTCACCAGTTATCGGTGAATCATTCAATATGCCAAGATTGTGCTTGAGCGGTCGTGTGGTTCCGGGCGAACGCACTATCGAGTGTCAACACGATGGTGCGATGTATTGGTGGCCTTATTTTCACAACGGCGTTGCAGCTGGCCTCACAATATGCGCCTCATCATCGTCGGACGTCATCGACTCCACCTGGATCAATTATAATCGGCCCAAGAGTTCAATGGTACACGATCCGCGCGATCGTGACGCCGCTACTGTCAACATGCAACATGAGCATGCCGGATTCCTATTGGCACTTGGTCTCAATGGACACTTGGCAAAGTTGTCTATCATGACAATACACGATTACTTGTGCCAGTCGAATGATCTTACCCGATTGGCGATTCTGTTAGGTTTGTCGGCGGCGAAACGTGGTACTCAGGACAACAACATGATAAAAGTGTTGAGCATACATATCGACGCGTTGTTGCCTCCCACATCGACTGAATTGGACGTGCCGGCCACCGTTCAAGCGGCTTCAACTTTGGGCGTCGGTTTGTTGTACGAGGGCTCAGGTGATTGTCATCTGTCGAATGTATTGCTCGACGAAATCGGACGCCCACCGAGTGCCGAAACGGACACTGCCCACGAAAATCATGAAAGCTATAATTTGGCGGCAGGCTTAGCGTTCGGCCTGGTCAATTTGTGTCGCGGCAAACCGTCAACGTCACGTTCCGATTTCATCAACACAGATTTAACGAGTGCCGGAGCTATTCTCGCACTCGGCCTGATCTATCATCGTTCGTCGAACGAATCGGTCTCTCGCTGGTTGCGTGCACCGGACACGCAGTACTTAATCGAATCAGTGCGGCCCGATTTATTGATGTTGCGTGTCATATCGTACGGTCTTATCGTGTGGGATGACATTAAGCCGACCAAGGCGTGGATTGAATCAAACATACCTGCCATAGTGTTACAGTACGCGTTCCAACGTAGCTCGTCGTCGTCCGCCTCAACAACAACAGTCGCCGGTCAATCCATGGCACCGCAAGAAACACAGATTGATTTTGAGACTATGAGCCAAGCGTATTGTAACATCATTGCTGGCAGTTGTATGGCATTGGGTTTGCGATACGCGGGCTCAGCAAATCACGACGCGTTTAAAACCGTACACAAATATACGAAAATGTTTATTGCATTGAGTCAGAAGCCGTTGTTGGCCGACCAAGCGGGCCGTTCCACCATTGAAATGTGTCTCAACGTACTGGTGTTGTCGTTAGGCACCATTATGGCTGGCACTGGTGACTTGGAGGTGATGCGTGTGTGTCGCCACTTGCGCTCACGCTTACCTTCTCCTCAATCGGCGGCGGCCGCTGCATCGGGTGGTCCAGCCGCCATAGCAGCTGCTGCCGCGTCAAAATGTGTCCTCTACGGCTCACACATGGCCGTATCAATGTCTCTGGGTCTGTTGTTCATGGGCGGATGCCGTTACTCGTTGTCGACGTCGCCGTCGGCTGTGGCCGCTTTAGTATGTGCCCTATATCCGAAATTTCCCACTCATAGCACCGACAATAGGTATCACTTGCAAGCGTTTAGACACTTGTACGCGTTGGCGGCTGAGCCACGTTTGCTAGTACCGCGTCACATTACTACCAACAAAGTGTTGTACGCTTATATCAGCATCGAATTTGAGCCGACCACGACAAGCTGCCTCACTAATGATCATGCGGCCAGCACTTCTAACGCCAAACAAGATCATCAAGTGTCAGTCAATCGCGGTGTACGTATTGTCAAACGCATTCGGGCTCCATGTTTGTTGCCCGAGCTGAGCACAATGTCGCGTGTGTACGTCGACGATGAACGTTATTGGCGTGTCGAGTTTGCGCGCACAAAAAATTGGTCCGCATTGGAACGGTGTCTCGTTGAGTGTGACGGAATTGTGCGTGTCAAGCAGAAAGTCGGATGCTTACCTTACGACGAAGACGAGAAAGGCTTCAAGTCCATGGCTGCCCAGAGTCAATTGCGCGATGCCATACGCGGTTGGACCACACACACCACGGCCGACGTGCACCAGTTTAGCTCGGATCCTATTATCACCGACTATGCCAATTATGTGCTCGGTTATTCGTCAGGTTCCTCGTCTTCCTCCTCGACCACACGACATGCCCATGGCACTAGCAACAAGCAGCTGTGTTGCATTCGAAACAATGAACGCGAATTGCAAGACAAATTGTCTGGAGCAATGCTCGAATGTAGTGCACGCGAACGTGTTGGGATGTTGCCATTGATCACGAACATCAGCTCGTATGATTTGCAAATCAATAACAGCAATGGCGCAAATCAAGACGGCAGCATGCGCGAACATTTGCTGATCACACAATTGGTGTTGGCCGATTTGGCGCTACAATTGCAACGTTCGTCGTTGTGTTCCACCGACACGATCGGTTCACGATGCGAAGCAATTGTGGCCAACGTGCGCGCTCGTATCGATGATCAATTGTGGCAAGCGCGTGCACAAAAGGCGTGGCTTGATTATTTCTCCGGTACCACCGATTGGAAGACAGCACCTGAGCATGTGGCCCACTACATCACGTTGCACGGTATGCAATGCACACGTTCTTCGGCATGCCGAGCCACTCAAGATCAGCACAACGATCTGTTGCAGTCGCTTGCCAAGATGTTCTCTCAGCAAGATTAGACACATAACACTCATACTTGCTGCCCGTCTGTGTTTTTGTTTGCTCGAGGCCATATTCCCATAGCTCTCTTTACTATATCGCTCATATCTAACTTTCTTGTTTGTTTGTTTATTATGATTTGTATTGTCTTACAAAACACGTCAATATCTATTGCCGACAGATGACTAGACAACCGTCAGCCATTGAGTTCACGGTAGTATTCATTCTCATGCAGTGTGCACACCATTGATGCTTCAATTGTAAATGAATAAGTCTGTATCACATTGATGGCGCGTTTTTTGTTTATTTATTCTGGATTATAGTCATTGTTTATTAACATTACTTGGTTACAGTCTTCAGTCATTCATTGTGGTCAGTGTGTGCATTACTTGTCGTAGTTGTTCTGGTTGCTCTGCGGTTGGTTAGTTGAAATAGTGAAAGCAGACTCTCAATCGATTAGCTATCGGTTGGTATCGGCATTGTTGTTGCTATCATGTCGGTCTGTCTGTTTGTTTGACGTTTTGTCTGTTTGCCGGTATAGTTTTGATAAACCCCAAGCCCTATGTAAGTGTGTGTGTGTGTGCCAAACCACATCTTCCGATTAGAATCAAACTCAAACACAAGCAAAGAGCTTCACTGGTACCTGCGATTGTCAGTGAGAACTCGAATTCACGATTGACCTCGCGCGCACATTCACAGAGTGGAAATGTTAGGTATCAATGTATACATTACATGTATGTCTGCAACTAATCAGTTAACTGTCTTTTGATTCATTCTGTTGTTGCCTGCATCAAAAACGTACATTCGACTTCACACACATCAACTTGGAACTTCCAGAACCGAACACACAAAAAACGTTACAATCTGATTAACGTATCTTTTGTCTCCTTGTTGTGGTTTGTTTATTGCCTGGTTATTCAATTTTTATTCTGACGTAGAGTTTTATAAACGATTTGTTATTCAAGAAATTTGTGAATGAAATCAAGCCAACAATGCACGTGATCGCTCAGAGCCCTTGAAGTTAACCATCGATTTCATATTCGACGGTCTCACAAAGTTAAACTTTACTTATGAAGTTAGTCAAACGGAGTCAGTTCAACTGGTCAACTGGTAAAAAGGTGAACAGCTGGAACGAAGACCGATTCTTTTTTTACGACCAGAGAAATTTCATCTTGTGCTTTGGCTCTGGTTAACTTGATAATTTTTCTCGTTTGTTTCGCTCATAATTTCAATAATTGTCTGATTAATTAATTGTAGCACCGATTAATTTATCGGGTATGCATTGCTCACACTTAGTTTTGCGCGATGCCATGCCCTACTATATCATGCATGAAATAATATTCCGTTCTGGTTGTAGTAGCCAATCAATCAAATCAAATACAAACTCAAAAAGGTAACCATTGTTGACTAAAATAGATTTTTTGCCTTTTCGTTCACTCGAACAATTATTCTCAATCTATTTCTCACTAACAATGACTGCTCAGTCTCTCGAATGATGTTAGATAAAGTCGATCTTAAGCTAGGATTGCAAATTGAGCAATATTTTTTGTTGACACTTGAATTGGCCAAGTTCGTCAGCAAAGCACGAACGACTAACAAGCACATCATTCTTGACTAACTCGGCTAATTCAATGAGCTCACATTTTTTTCATCGCTCAAGCATGTCTTATGTTCTTTCACTTCATCCTTGATTAGATTGAATTTCGTGGTCGTAAAAAATTGTCAAACAACCTGCAATGGCAAAGTGCTACCCAAAAGTTCAGGATGTACCGCCGAATAAAGTGTCAACAAACATTCTGTTTATGCGCATGTTGAGTGAGCTAGCACGAACTGATAGCGCGTCAATTTACGCAAAATCTCTACCCATGAAAGTACATCTAATGGACCAGTATGTGTGTATAAGTATGATAGGCCGTGAGTAAGTCACGCTCCCTTTGTGACGGAATATTGAAATGAAATATTCAAAATCTTGATAAACGATGATAACCAGACTAGTTTTTTTCTCTCTCATTTTCATTCTCACCGAGAATATGCTAATCTAGCTCATGTGTCTCAACAACTTGATTTAAATGTGTTTGTGATTTCATTTTTACTTGAATGTGGTCGAGAGTAGGCGATTGTCAAGCGGAAACTTGGCAGATTCGCGATATTTGTTTACGTGTGTGACTGTCACGATTTCCGGTCTTACGCAAACAACCATAGCAACGATTCCGAGCAGTGATTTCGCGTCAGTGTTGTGTATTCATCAAATATTTAATCGAACGTATCAGTTCATAATTATTTGTGTACGAATAAGGAAATTCAATAGACAATAAGGTAGAGAAGTTTAAAATAGTTCACTTGCGAGTCTCTAGCATGCAATTGAGCAAATCAATTGTTTTGTAGCTTACGTCAATGATAATGTCTTAAGGGAGCATTGCCGCGAACTCTACACCGATTGCGATGCTCACGCAACGAACAAAAGTGAGCTTTTGTCACAGAAAAAAATAGCAGCCGAGCGATGACATCAATTGATTCAACGATGATAATGATTGAATTCATCAGCGTTGTTTGATGATGAGCTCGACGCACACTACAGACTAAACTTCGCTTATGTGTCTCTATGGGTGTAATCTCTGACTCTTGTAGGATTGCATGCTACTAAGATGAGCTAACAAAAGATGTCTGCATTGAATGCTAACATTGTCCTCTCAGTAGATCAAGTAAGTCAATTCGAACGAACGCTGCATACTGACAAGTTTGTTAATGACTTTATCCGTCAATTGTAGACCATTGTTAGTTCAATAGTCATTGAGACTGTAGTGAGAGATTGTGCTGACGACAAAGTACTTTCGGTCAATCTTACTTGACGGCACTCGCTCAATGAAAGAGATGTGCTCTACGATAGAGCCTCTACCTATGATGAATGAATAGCGGTGACGGGAATCGTTTGCAATGACAAAAGTCACTGCAACGAACGTCGCCGTGCTCACCCGAGGCGCACATGCACTTGTTCCATTGAAGTTTTGATGAGCATCAGCACTATTATTATTATTATTATTTGCTGCAATGAATGAAACTGACTTGACAGTACTGTTAGGTGTCTCTTCTTTTTGCTCGAGTGAATTATTTTGCTTTCGAGTTGTCCTCATCATAAGCTGAACGAGTTCTTTCAATTCGAACCCATCTGAAACTCATATCCATTCGCTACTTGCAGTGTTAGGTGTCTACTGCTTCTACTTGCTTAGCTATCTTATTAGCTTGCCGATCAACTGTCTTACGAATGAACATCAAGCCATCTAAGTGGCTAACTCGATCAGTGGCTCCTGAGCTATGCTTCGATGTCTCGACGGTTAATTGAGTAGCCGCTGTCTTGACGACTTAACGGTGAGTGAATCGTTTGTTGAATGTTAGATCAGAGTACCGGATCAAATTCAAAGGAGAGAGAAAGAGAGAATATAGTTCGATACCAGACAAAGTTCCAACCAACCTAATGTTTCCAGTGAGCGAACGAGCATTCAGAGCAGTTGCAGAGCCTGCTCTCCTTCTTATTACTATTGCTCTCTTGTTTTCGTTCCTTCGTTCGTTAGATAACAATCAACTGATTAGTAATGGCCCACCATATGCACTGCTGATGAAGACGATGATGATGGTAACGTGAGCACGCGAAACAAGAAGAAGCTTTATGAACCGTTCTTATCGAATTGAAACTCAAAGTTTAAGCAAAACTCAGGTGACTTTGTGATAGTTAGATAGACATCTTTATGAACACGACGAATATTACTAGGCAACATGAGAAGTCGATAAGCGTATCATGTAATGCTTTACATCGAACTTTTATTTCTTCGAAAGAAAACTCTTCGTTTCTCTCTTCGTTGACGATGATGATATTTTTACATCATCGAGCACATAATACAGATGGTACGCTTGGTTCAGTCCAAGTAAGGTTCACATCGATTGAGAGAGAAATTATCGAGAATCATCCAGCATAGATCAACTGGATTGATGATAACCGATGATGATGGGAAAATAATTTTATTCCAATGTTATCAACTGCAATGTTGTTTATTGTACAGCCATTGTGTTGCCACGACACAAACGAACGCACACCCATCGAGCAGTATTAAAGCCACTGGCCAAATGTCAATGTTATTTTTGCCTCAACTTAATTTCTATTTCAATTCCACTAGATGAGTGAGCTAGCAAATTGCTAGCGCTCGAACTAAATGCTTGACGCTGACAATCACATCATCAAAAGATTGATAAATATAATATTTGACACTCTTTGTTCGTTTTTGATAACTTCTAGCGTTCGTTAGCTGTGTGGCACTCGTTAGCTGCTCAATTGTCGTCTGTCAATAGTGGCTATCGACAATGTTCATCAGAAAGAAAGAAAATACGAGCAACAACAAAACTATGCTCCAATCAGGTGAAACTGATTTTGTCAAGATTGTCACTTGCTTTCTAGAGAACTTGCACAGCGAGTTTGTCGTTTTAAAATTAGGCTGCATGAGACTGTGATTGTATTATCATCACTACTAGAATCGTGGCCTTGATTTATTCATTCGTTAGTTCGATTTACGGCTTGCGACATTGAGCTGATCTTTGCACATCGAAATTATCACATTGAATTAGCAAACAATTGATTCCTTCTAACGCTTTTCTTCTTCTAAATATGTAGATGATAACACTGTCCAAACATGAGCACTCGATTACTCACTATTAGAACATTGACGATTACACGCAACGAACCGATAACATAATCGATTTGTGTCATATTAATTCATTGCCATCATTTTCATTTTTATTGTTGTTACTCAATTAAATATAAATTCATTCAGATTTGGTACGAACTTATTTTTGAACGCAAAAGAAACATTTTCAACAGATATCATGATTATTCACCTGAATCATAGTAGGTAGTTATTTTTCAAGCAAATCGTGCCATCGCTGATTTTATTAGGCATTCCTTTTATAATTGAATTGATTTTAAAGTTGCGAGAGCGAACTTATTTTTCATAAGGAAAGAAGCTTATCCAAGCTTAATCTTTGGACACTTACATTATTTCTTTTTACAGCGAAATGACAATCGAATTAGTGATTATTAGAACATTATAATTGACATTTCTTCTAGCTTTTGTAGTGCGCATGTGGCCTTTGACCGCTCATCGTCGAAGAAAATTCACTCACTAATCTCGCTTGATTCATAAGGACACGTGTTTTTATGTATCAAAATCATGTAACACCAACAGAGAAAAGGTAACGAAAGGGCACAAAACGCTCGGAAGCGCATAGATCACACGTTGACATAAAAACTTTGGATTCAACAGGTGTTGTCTCATTTATCGACTAACAAATGGAGAAAAATAGTCGCTCAAAATCGGCCAACGGCAATGACGATGACATTCGTCAGACGATTGTAGTTAACAATGGCAGCTGACGAGGTCAAAGTCAAAGTGTCAAGTGCTTCTTATTTTTACTCCTTGAAATTGAAATTAGAATGAAAAAATCTTTAAATTGTTAAAAAGCGATAAAAATTGATTTGTCAACTTTTAATCAATGAAAGTTCAATTTAGTCTTACGTACCAGACCACCTGACAGATCGCCAAAGAAGCCAGCGTGCAGATTATGTAGACAACAATTTGTACCGACTATAATGATAATTATTTGTCAATGTAAAAAAAGGTTCCTAAATCAATTGATCAATCGACTAGTGACCCTAGACGATCAGAGATTAGTACACTCTCAAATTCAATGTGTCCCATCTAAATGTGCGTGTGAAATGACCACACACATTGACGCAACAGTACGAATGACCACGTGCGCTATGAATCCATTCACAAATAAAAAAACAGGTGTACGACAGGCTCATTACTTGTATTAAGCTGATGTGGTTCAGTCGCATTCATTGGAAGTCAGGTGGTGCATGCAGCAGACGTTTTCTCTCTAACAAGTGAAGGCAAGTAGCCAGTGAAAGCAAGTATGTGTGTGAATGGTGCCTCCTACACCTTGTCGTGGCTGCTCATAATGAGCAACTAGCATGAGTTTTCCTGCGTAACTAATGGACTCTAGAGTCACTGATCGATAGGTGGCGCTGATCGCGGCGTTGCCGACAAACTTGCTCTAGCTAGCGCAGTGCAAACAGCTACGGCCTACAGCAGCAAGTGATACAAATGCTTGTGTGCCTGTCGGTGTGTGTGTGTGTGTCCAGTCAACATGCAGATGTCGTGAAGACAACAACGAAAGCAATTCGTACACTCATTTGCTTATTCATTTGAATACAGCGATAGTTGTTGAGCAGCAATATGAAGTGTTGATATTCGAGAGGATGAAAGTTCCAAGTTCGACAAGCAACATATCATAATTGCTATTTAATATTAACGAGCAGGTAGATTCTCAATCGACACTCAAAGTTAATTCAAATCAAAGTCAAGAAGTCATTAATGGAAGAAAAGAGACAGCAAACCGATCAACATTCGTTTGTTTTTGAGTTTATTTCTGTATTCTTGAGATTGATACAAATTAGCACAAGTTAATAAGTGTAAATATTGTTACAAGTTAATTTAAGAACAGTGTCGAAATGTATGGACAGATCGTGAGAGTAATTAGGCAAAATTGTGAGCACGTGCTCATTAGCATTAACTAATCATTACACTGGTATGGCGCGAAACATCACAATCGACAGTAGTGTTGTGAATGCGTTGTTCGGCAGCCCTAGTAATGTTTCAATGACAACAAATACGGCAACACAGTCATTAAATAGTCAAGGAAACGATCAACAACAATCAAGAGCAACAAGTTCACGAATAGAGCGACTCACTAGTCGATTGACGACCAGGAAGTGTCGACATCATTGTCAATCGAAGAATTGCCACCATCATCATCGATCATTGATGGCAATAACAACGGCAACGACAACGACAACGACAACATCATTGTCGATGTCGCTGCACGATCGGCTCCAGATGAGTGAAGAGGAATCGAACGCCAACGCCAGCAAGTGTTCAATACAACAGCAAAGTTGTGGTCATTGTTGTCGGTTGCATCATCGTCGTAGTGAACGTTTTAACTTAACGAAAAGTGCAAGTGCTACAAGTGTTGAGAAAAATGTGAATAATAAACAACGACAATTGCAGCCGTTGTTGTCATTGGCATTGGCGCGTCATGAATGTTGCAATCGTCACATCCACATCATCGCCACCTGTGTGTCCAGCGCTCATCATGCACTAAATCCAAACAAGCAGCCACAACAAACAGCCAAGGTGATGAAAGAAAATGCAACAATACATACGGCAACAACAATGATGCAGGAAGACAGGTGCCGCGTGCATCCACCGCCACACAGCCAGCAACTATTGGCATCACAACAATATGAAAGTGAAAATGAATATAATGAAGCAGAGCTTATTACGTCGCCACTGTCGTTGTCGACGCCGAGTGTCGACAAGGTGAATCGCACCTCTACTACAGTATCAACAACAACAGCTACTACTTTCACCA
Organism: Fragariocoptes setiger; assembly: GCA_019968535.1. Lineage (NCBI taxonomy): Eukaryota > Metazoa > Arthropoda > Arachnida > Trombidiformes > Phytoptidae > Fragariocoptes > Fragariocoptes setiger. Next base: position 16,539 of record JAIFTH010000014.1, read on the forward strand.
CAGCTTTGACAACATCCAGCATACACAAAGTCAATGCTCTTCAGGCCATCGGTACAGAAATCAGAGCAGACGAGTCAAGCAGAAGAGCTCGAAATTGTTACAATGCCAGCCACAATATGTTCGCCATTGTTGCTGTTGTGTTGAGCTCGATGATTCTTGTTCCGCAGTCATCGTTATTGCCATCATCATCATCGTTATCGAATAGGCTGATTGGCGCACGATTAGCTCTAGCAGGTGAGACACATTCTTTCACTAACAAAAGAACGACTTGTGCACTCTTCGCTTTAAAAAATCTCGTTTCGTTCTCGTTGTTTTGTTATTCTGTTATTTTGTTATTTTGTAGTTTCGTTTGATATTTTACCGTTGAATTGCATTCAATTGCCATCACAACGAACTAGATTGATTGACAAGCCGTATCTTATCATTGATTATTCTTATTAATCGCTATTGATGTCCTTCAGAAACAAGATCCATATTTTATCGCACACGAATCACGTAACACAATGAGCTCAAATTATTCAACTTCTAGATTGCTTTAATCTTAACTGTATGATTTTATTTTAATTGAGCTTGATTTGATTCTTTCAACAGCAACACTATAACTTTATGTCTGTAATCTCACCTTGAATTGTGAATCTGCTGAATGCAACATTCGTTGATTGAGTGATGGATGCATTCTTTGAACTAAACCGTTCAGCAAACGTTCGAGTTTGAGTTCAGTCGATAGTGAACGAGTGAGTCTTGATTATTGAAAGTCGTCAATTTGAAGCCTAGAGCTTTGTGTGTGTGTCGACAATTACATGTGGTGCATTGAAAGCGAACAAAACGAGAAGAATCAGAACCATAGAGCACTTTGTTTTTCTTCTTAATTGCACCTGTTCTCTTCTACCTGATACACTGCTCGTCTAATCATTTGGATAAACAGTTTGATGAATAGACGATCCGGCCACTGACAACAGAATCATTCAACAACATTTACTCCATTAAACTATTATCGATCGTAGAAGAATGAACGAAAAAAAGAAAGAAAAACAAGTGAAAGCAAGCGATTCCATGCAACTGATTATTACATTGTTGTAAATTGTTCGTTTGTGGTTGGATGCTGTTGTTTGTTGTGGCCATTTATTGTGCATGTGTTGCCGATGCTGTATTTCGTATTTTGTTGTTTCGTTTGTCGGTTGGCCAATTTAGAGCCATTATCAAACATCTGGCCATCGATTGATGGTCAGATCAAATCGATTGAATGGCCGAATGAGAATCGTCTCGTATCTCGTGACCAACACAAAGCACTCTGTACTATTGAGTGTAAGTTTGTCTTTGTAAGTGTTAACTTGTTATAGCCGGAGCTATTGATTTGTTGTTACTGTTACTATTGCCAATGAAAACAACGACGAACATTGCAGCACACAATCGATAGACATTGGCCACACTGGCTGTTACGCTCTTGCAGCACTTGTTGTTTGGCTGCTTGATGAGCAATCGCACAGCGGCATGTTGATAGAAAGCAAAGGCAAAAGCGATGTCAGTGTGTGAGATGCATAACTTCCGCTTTTGGTTCTGTCGCTATCGAAAGTTTGAGTTGAGATTGATCGACAGTTGACGTTTACTTCGCACGACGTGTACGAATGGGCACGATGCAAACATCAGGCTCTGCTTGATGTTAGTCAGTGCAGAATGTTGGTCTAACAACCGATAGAGCACGTGAAGCGATACAATAAAATTGCTGCAAGTGTTGGCCGACTCGCAACGAGTCAGTGGATTGTTTGGCTTGACAGACAATCTCAAGATCGAACAAAATTGTTCAGAGCAGAATAATCAATGGGAATTGAAAATCCAGCCAGTACCAAAATCAGTGGGTGGTTTCAGAGTTTGTTTGTGCAACGACGTAAAATGAATGCCAACAGCATTCAATCTCTGCCGTGTTTAATGAATCAATGAATTCGTGTGAGTTTATTTTTATTTATTACAACGGCGAGAAAATTCTTACGCTGCCCTGATGAGCTGATCAATGATCATCATCGTTTGAGACACAGTCACAACTATTTACTCCAGCAAAGCTATTTATGTCCCTCTTATGTGGCGCTAACAATCAATAAATAGTTGTCTGATTGGCCGCCCGGCTAGCTGGCTGATGAAATTGCTTGCGACTATGTTACTCGAATGCAGATGTCGATGATCACATCATCTCATCTGGTCATAGCTGTTATAAGTCAGATAACTGACGCTTGTGATAAAGATAGCAATGTTTGCAATTTAAACAGATAAAAGTTAATCGATAAATTCATCGAGCACTTATCGAATGGGACGTGAAAGAGTTTGTTGATAAGGAGCGCTGAAGATAAGATTCATTCGAAGCTATCTCGATCAATATCCTTTCGACTGGTAGCTTATGGTACCAATTGAGTCAGCCAATCGGACGCTCAATGTGGATTCTGTTCTCTCAACAAAATCGCTGCTGTAAGTTCGGACTTCAACTCACTCAGATAACTAGTGTTTGTCGCAAGCAAGAGCTCGTTGGCTCAAAATGCAGCACTCGATTTGAGGACTCAATCGACACTTGTCGCAAACCTGTAGGGGCTACTTCTCCTCTCGTCGTGTTCATTTTGCGTCATATTCTAATCGGAATTCAATGCAATGCATTGAGTGAACACTTGATCAAATGCAAAATCACAATTGAAATTAAAATACCATCTGAAAATATAAACTGAGATGATGATGATGAAAGTGAAAAAGAGTTTGTTGTTTGTAATATACCGTACTGGTTTCCGACAAGCACGATTCGTAATGCTCAAGGCGCGTTATGTGAATGGCGCCATCATTTCTCTCATATAAAGTCATTTATATGAGAGAAAAAAGACTATCATATACGTAATGTGCCGGTTGTCTGTAAAGCAAACACTTCGTACGGATAGTATCGACCCGAGCATCGAATAATTGTTCGCCTGCATTGATTTGCTTTGGTACAACTTTTCTTTCGCTTTAGTTCTTCTCTCCATTGAGTGAAATTCATCATTGAACAAATCGTGTGATAATAATAACGACAGACGCTCAACAGGTTGAACGAGCGTGCGTTAAGAGTAGCACTGTTGAACATTTTCGTTCGTTCTTTTTCACTTTGAACACCAACTTATGGTGAGCTGAACGCTCAGCATGAATTATTGATTGAATATTTGCCATGAATATATCCACATGAATGTATCTATCGATGCTCTCAAGTTTGATTGCCTAGATTTTGTAATGGCTCACAAACAACCGTCGCACACACACACACAAGCTTGCAGCGTAATGCAAATTTGCTTCATTCGTTCGTTGCAAATTACGGCGAAATAGCCAGCTCAAGTCAGCCAGAATAACCCGTTGAATACGTCGAATTTTGTCGATTGTTTTCGTTGTTGTCGTTGTTTACTCGACCGAGAAATCGAGCTGGAAAGGAATATTCTCTCTATTTTATTGCCACCATTATCGACATATTCGCAATACTTGCTCAAGGCAAACTTTGGTCACACACTCACTCACTGAATGAGCAATTACACCTGTAGCATCTAATAGGCAGATTCTGATAGCGAACTAGCGAACGAGAACTTTCTATTCAATGTGTTGAATTTTTGAACTGTTTTTTATGTTTCAGCTATTACTCATTTTTGAGGCTTCAGCAAACATAATTTTGCATTGCAGCGTGACCTTTAAATCATTCCTTTCGATATTACAACCCTTTGACCTTTCCTTTTTTCTTCTCTTCTTTCTAAATTTATTTGATCTCGACATAGACACCTCGCACGTACTCAAATACAGTCTAGCACATCGTACGGCGCCCTCAATGGTGACAATGCATGTGGCCCAATTGGAGGACAGCGCCCATCAACGGTTCGCAAACACAGTTGCCACTAATGGCAACAATAACAATGGCAATATCAATCAGGATCGACGTTCGGACGAAACGGATCGTGCAGCGAATCAAACTTGGCGACAACGTTTGATTCGAGTGCCGTTTGAGTTGCATTTGAGGCTCAAATCGTTGCCGTTACCTTGGCCGCCTCCACCGTCACCGCCGCCCGTCATCGGTACTACTTCTTCACCTGCTGCATCCAATGTGTCAACAGCATTGTCAACAACAATTGCACACAGTGCGTCCAGCGAGCAAAGCGTTGACACAATGCAAAAACGTTCCGGTTTGTTAGACAAAGCGAAACGAGCCAAGAGTCGTCGATCGACATTGTTGAGCTTTGTCACTGGGACGTCAGGTTCGACGACCAACGGCGTAGCCACAATCAATACGATTCCGTTCACTTCGGCCGACGCTAAATCACAACCGGCCGCCACCTACAACGATGAACGAGTCGTTAGACAATTAGACGATGCTGGCACCAGCAAAGCAAAGTTCGCTGCTTCTGCACGACGCGGTCCTCAATCGCCACCCAGTCAAACTCTTGCTTCATCAAGTGGCAATCACAATCAGCAAAGTGCCAATGACAATGGCAATGTTTGGCCGCTAATGTGGTCTCCGTTGGCGCCGCTCACCGACACTCTGCCGTCGCAATATTCGAATCCGAATCGTCACGTGGACAACACTTCAACACAAACTCCAGCACCAGCTCAGTCTGCTCCAACTCTGAACAAATCAAGCAGCGGCAGCGGCAATAATGATAGCTCAATCTCAGCTCAATTGCTGATGGTAAGTTTTTTCACAAAATCTTTATTTCTGCACGGAAAGTTAATTCAACTTTTAAACTTGTACGACATACAGTCGACTCGAACTGTTAATGCAATTTGGCGTGATGAAATCCACCAAGTGGACACTTGACGACAGTTAACACGGCTCCACTTGAATTTAATATCTGGTGCATTGTTACCATGATAACAATACAACATAAAGCAAGAACTTGGATACAAGAGCAAGCTTGAAAACTTTCTTCACTTATGACACATACTCACACACAACAAACTCATAACAGATGACAAAAAATACATGCACGGCCTGAATTCATTACGACACCTTGGTTTTTTTCGTTCACAAGCTCTCAATCGACACAACGATTTAGATCGAAACTGGCTTAATTATGCTCTTTGTGGATATTCTTTGCTATTCGCTGTTCTTTGCGAATAGCAAAGACGAATCTCGTAGACAATTAGATAGAACGAACATGTGATGGCAACAATATGAGCAAGTTTCTTTCGATAACAAGTATTTTTTTGCGAAAAAAAGCGAATTATTTTTTCTTTTTCAATCAAAACTGCACGATGTAAAAGTTTGCTCAAATTAGGATGGTGTGATAATTTCTTCTCCCTATCAATTCGACACCTTGGATTCACAGCAACATACAAACGACTCCTTATTAACGAGGCGGTGGTCTCGGGTGCAGTCGACAGAGTTTGCATACTTGTTACTGGTGAGCGTTGTTTTGCATGAGATTGCTGCCCAAGTGAGCTAGACACTCTTTGGCCTCTCATTCATTCATTTATTCTCTAGCTGCCTACTGGACTGCATTAGTTTGCTACCAACGCTTACACACAACGAGGTTTAAGTGAGTTGATGTTTAAGTGATTCCGAAAGACACTTAGGACAAACTTCATCTCAGCTTCTTGATGATCGACGACGTTAGACGAGCGACAACGAGCTATTCTTGCTCGAGTTCTCTAACCCTCGTTTCGTCTCATCTAGTTTGACTCTCATTCACAATTTTATTTCGTTCGATGGAGAAAATGTTGGTCAGCAAGCAAAAGCTAAGTGAAAAAGCGAGGCTCACTTAGCTTACTCGCTCTTATTGTGTGACTCGTGGTCGAACAGGCTCACAGCTCACACTGGGCTTAATATCAATGGCAACGGCAGTGGAGTTTGCATATGCAATAGCTTGTCGAGCTTGTCATGAATAATAACGAGCTCGTAATGAGCTCGCCGTCAACCGAACATCTTGTTGGCTCACTCACTCGCTATCTTGTTTGCTCCAATTGACTTTGTTTTCTCATTTTGCTGACGCTAACTCTGATACTAACTCTGTGGTCGTCGTCGTTGTAGTTTTTTCAATTGCTGTTGCTGCAACTCCCAACTTGTTGTCGCTCCGACAGCCGACTGTTGTTTTGATGTGGTGTGAATATAAACATAAGCATAAGCATAAGCATTAGCTCAGACACACGAAAAGAGTATATCGCTGCTATTCCACAGCTCGATAGTTAGTACAGATTGTAATGCAAAGAGAGCTGAAGTCAGGTGTAATGTTGCGTGCTCGTAGTTATGACAGTGGTTTGCCAGTGGTGGCCAACATTTGCATCCTTTGCACTTGTCGGCTCTGTCTCTGGATTCAATGCAAATTCGTTTCCAAATTGGCAGCCAATTCTTTCTCCACTTCCAATGTCAATGGTTGTCGCCGCAAATTTGAAACGCTGAATTATTTTAACTAACAAGTGTGACCCGAAAGGTGTCAATTTGAGCTGGGATTTTTTCACTCATCGTCACCTGTTACAGCTATGACTTTTGATACACATAGCACTCGCTGGAAATGCAGGAGCTGCACACAGTGTGCTGACCGGATGACTGTCCATCATTTTCCCATTCATGTGCCAGATCTGAAGCCACCTGTTGCCCTAATTGTTTCATTAAAGAACATCTAAGGGACTCGATTCGAGAATGAATCATTTATTTAACATCTTTCATTGTAGCTTAAGTATCGTAAAGTTTCGTGAGCTACAACGACAGCCGCTGTTTTGTTATTTGAATTCTCGTATGTACTAAAGTATCGTTTCTCTATTTAAAATTAGAGTGTTTGGGGTACAGGCTAGACTACTACCTTCTTCCAACGCGTTGTAGAAACACTTTCACATGTGCAAGATTTTGATTCAAAATCTTTGGAAGTAATATTTGCAAACAGAAAGTCTGTCACGTTGAAAGTCGTTAATAATTCTCAAGCAATGTAGGCAAACAAAATGTGTGCACACAATTTCAGTTATTGGATGCACGGTAGTTTGTATAACAAATTGATATCGAATAGGCGACAATTGGCGTGCCGAACACGAGCTCTCATTCCAATGCCCCTGGCCACAACTATTGGCCACAATCTGATTTAAGTTTAAAAGAACTCGCAACTAGCTAATGGGCAATGAACGGCTTGCAACCAAAGACTGCGCTATAATTTGACTGTCTGGCATGTGCCACGCTGACCGATCATCGTCACATGTGTTTGTCGACTCAAAGTTAATTGTTTGTTATTGTTGCTTTTGATTGGCCCAAGGCCTTGTTTGTTTGCATGCCGCTAAGTTTGTTTGCTTGTGCACAGACTCGCAATTATCGATATCGTGAATCGTGTGTTGCAGTAATTTAGACTAAATTATTTAGTCAATAGTTGGTTAATATATTGTCATCAGTTGCGCAAACATTTCGGCACGCTAATAAATAACAATCGTCAAAGAATTGTTGAAATTCATGCGATCGAGTGCAGTGTCATTATCATTATTATTATCATTATTATTGACAATTGGCCTGTTGCACCTACGATGTTTGTCGGACAAACAAAGACTACAACAATTGACTTTAGCACTAGAGTATTTGGGTCGGCTAACAAGCTCTTGATATGCACAGATAACAAACTAAATGACAGAAATTGCATTGTTAACAAGCAATAACGACAACAAACAAACAACAAATGTTTTCTCTTTGTATTGCTTTCATTTGTGCGTTGACGACTTACAAGTTGCCACTAAGTTTGCAACGACACACACACACACACTCACGTATACTGAATTTGTAAAAGCCATTCTTAATGTCCAATATTTAGTGATAAAACGCGTGAAAGATAACAAGAGTGACTAAGCTATGAGCTAACTAAGCAAACGACAGCAACAACAACACGTAGCGGAGCAAATTGAAGTTCATTTATTGAACTCGCGAGCGTCGCTGAGACACTTGGGTGCTAACAACCAAGTCAGTGTATACGAAAACACTATCATTTGTATCAAACTTGATTGGCTGTGAGAGCAGCACAATGTTAGTTTGTCTATTAGCCCACTGCAAACATGCAGCGAGTGATTGGTCGTGGTGATATTGCAAATTGTCGTCGTCGTCTCTGTTGTTTTTGTTTTTGTTGCTGTTACTGTCAGGCACAATAACGCATTCTATTGTATCAGATTATATGACCACCAGCTAGTAAGAAATTGACCAACTCGCCCGATTAACCTGTGTGATAAATTCAACTAATGGTCATTGATTCAGGTTCTTGTACTGAATGTTGATTGCTGATTGAGATGGCACGATTACATTGCCGTTTGTGTAATTCAACAACAGCGATCGTTTGACGCAGCAATTGCTTTTAGGAACGTATTTTCAACATTTTCGTGTTCACTGAGAAACAACAATGAGAGCATAAAAATCAAGGCCATCAATTGTTTCTGAAATTTCTCAATTTCTATCGAGATCTCGATCTCACTATCAATGCAAAGCATTGATTTTACCATCGACTTTTACCCATCTAACCACTCGTCGTTTATTGCCGCTTAGTTGTTAACAACTCTGTGTTTAATCGGAATTATTTGGAATATTCAGCATCCGGTGGAGAATCTCCGAACATTTAATCGAACATCACTGATGTTACATCAGGGAGTTCATTAGAATGGCCAGAAAAAAGAATTGATTTGCATTAGATTTTTATTACACGCTACTAAAGTAGCACATAGAGAATGCACGAAATTATCTGCATATTCGAGGCAATTTGTCACGGCATATAAAGCAAGAGCCTGCAATGTGAAATTAAGATTCGTTGCATGTTTTTCAAGCTGTAAAGCTTCACGAGCATCTCATTTTTTTTCTCTCATTCCACTTCATTACATGAATCAGCTACGGCAACAGCAACAGCAACAGCAACAGCAAAGCAAAATACTATTAAACTGTCTCTCAATTTTATTTAATGCTGGTGTTGTTTCAGTTTGAATGCTTGTAACCTCTATCTCTTAGGTAACAAGACACAAAAGTTTGATTGTATAATTGGTCTGGGTGCACTTGACATGCAGTCTACGAATTATGCTCTGCAATAATACAAGCAACACAACACAAGTGCAATTCATAGAGGAATATTGTTCACTCAATCAAAGTTAGAGTCACAGCTCGCGCTAAAGTTAGTTTAAGCGAGATCGTATACAAGTGAAACAAGCGAGAAGATGGAAAAGAATCAATGTGCTTTCTGTCGGGTTGATTCCATTTCAAATTGATGATCTTAAACGTGAACAATTCGTTCGAAAGCGAACAGTTTACATATTTCCCCTCTGTAATCGAGAAAATTGAAATGCAAATGCAAGCGCAGAAGACAGAACAGGTTGAAACAATCAGAACAATTTTCGTTTCGAACGCAATGACACGCTGAAAGAGTGTATTAAATAATCGTGCATTACCACACGCACTTTGACCACTTTGAGTTTCACTCTGGCTATGTGGTCGACAACAAAATGTCCATACTGTTTTGCGTCATTGTTGCACACACAGAACAGATATGAACAAGGTGTGTGGAACATAAGCAGCAAAACATATAGTTACACACACTCACATGCTGTGATGATGACTATGATGTTGTGGCCGTAAGCGCCCATTATATCAATTTGTGTCGCTTTTGTTTTCCTTTATCATGATCTGTTCTTCGTCGAGAGCATCGTTTATCTCTCATGCGGTCACACTATCCACGACGGTAGAGCATGAAACAATTGTATGAGTGTGTTCAACATTTCCCCATACTTCTTGTGTGGTCGAATGGAAATTATGTGCGCGGTTGATTGGCTTAATTATGATCTCATGAATGTAATATTGAACTAAATGAAATAAAATGTTTGATGGCATGCATGCGATCAATAGCTAATAATAACAATGTGTATCAAATTGTGTGCCAGATGGCGATCTCGATCAGTCATTCCATACACACGACATGAATTGTATTATTTTTAGTTTTAGTCTACAATGTTACACATCGTCATTACCACAGGGTTTCAAGATTACCAGCTCTAATAATGTTGTTGCTGTTACATCATCGTCATCATCATTGTTACCGATGGTGATCCTGCCATACCATTCGATTGTATGGGGCTAATCACACATTACTAACCTGTGATTTCAGGCCAACTAATACACGCAATCGGAAATAGTGTGTGTGATAACAAGCCGACGATATCGACAGTATTGACAGTTCGACAGGTGAAAGTGCATCTAGCGCGCACATTGGTCACGGCGGCAAACATATCGATAGCGATAGTGATAGCGATAGCGATAGCAATAGCAATAGCAATAGCAATAGCAATGGCAACGACAATCCCAGCAACGAGCTAATGTAAGGTAAACAAGCAGCTTGCTCATTGTAAAACACAAATTTACAGGGTATGTGTCACTGGGAGCTAAATTTACTCTCTGTCGGTTATCTCGACGGATAAGAAACGGTTAAAATAATAGCAACGATAATAAACTGAGTGTGTGTGTGTCGCTGCAATGCTTGCATTTATGTTAGTTCGTCAAGATTTTCAAGCAAAGCCAAGGTAAATCATTTTGCCGATAAATCGAAACAAAGGAGAACGAAATGCGAAAGCTCAAAGTTGAAGGTTTGATTTATAAGCAAACGAGTAAAGCGTGTAATGAAGCAGACTACAAAGTTTGTACCTTATTGTTGTTGATTGTGACTGTTGTGTTGACCACAGATTGTGGCTCTCTTCTTCCGATGCAATTTGTGTGTGTGAACATTAGCTTGTGTTACACGACGCAGCTAACATTCGTCGTGACTTATGGCGTCGTTGTTGCTATTGTTAGACTTTCAAACTCGATGTCAAACACAAACTGTACACTTGTAGCTTATCTTATGTACAACTCTGGTTGCTTCCATTACGTGAGCTTCACGCAATGTTGCAACACATTGCAATATAGCGACACAACAGTTTATTTTTAAATGCACAGCAACAACGGACCATTGATTGGCCTGACAAATCGCTAGCATATATATTTCGACAACTAGTGAATCAAACGTAACAACATTTAAATAAGTTGAGCTTTATCCTTCCCTATGTAATAAAAGTAAAATTGTTATAGAGAAGGTAATAGCAACAAGGCCAACCGATATATGCCTTCAAATTTATATTTTATTGCTTGTGTGTGCTGATCGTATGACAAGTGACGAGCAAGTAGACTCGCTGATAGATCTGTCGTTGCTGTTGTTGTTGTTGTAGTTGAATGTATGACTGGCTTCGCCGCTAAATCTCCGATTGATTGATCAATGATCATTGACATGAATGATTTACATGTTTGTTCTGGAATTTACTTTGTTGTGGAATCAAGCACAAGATCCAAGTCGATAGAATCTAAATTTAAACTCTCTCAACGTTTTATTATTTCTCTCTCATTAGAATTACAAACTTCCCGTCAGAGATAATCACAGCAACAGCAACAACGGACGTGACCCTGAGCTGCTGACATTGCGCGAAAACAATTCAACATCAGCTCTTTCCGTTCAGACGACACGTGCCGCTAATCCAGTCCCGCTGGCCTCGATTTGGTTCGCCGCCCCCGAACAAATGCGGCCCAAAGACAAGGAGGAAGCCAGACAGCAACGGCATCACTCGAAGATCGATTGGTTGGCAAGCGCGAGCGATTCGCGCGTCTCGAGTGCCTGGATGGTGGCGCCACCTGCCGCCGCGATGATGGTGAGTGCACCGCACGCGTCGGCAGCAAGCACCAGCTTCTTGGCGTCGTATTACGAGACGGCATTACGTCAATCGATGCATCAATTGATGCCTTCAAAAGGTACGCGAGCCGACACAATGTTCGACGACACTAGCGACAGCTATGCCAACGACACTCAGCCCGCACAAAAGCGGCACTTTGGTCGTGCACGTGCTACCTCGGCCACGCAAGCGTCCGCGACAGAGCCAAGTGTCGTGTTTTCCTCGCCTACGACACCTGTTGCGGTTAGTGTGAGGTCACCTGTTCATGAGCGAACCGTTGTAACATCGTCGGCACTCGTGCAAATTCCGGCCCCAGCTCTTGCCGTGACGGCGGCCACAGCGACAACGAGCGTCGCAGACAAAGCAACCCTCGTCAAGGGCTCGGCACGTGCGCGCGGTCGCTGGCAATCGTCGGCGTCCATGTCGAAAGGTGACTTGGAGAAACCGAGCAAAAACAACAGCAACAACAAGAAGCATCGACCACCACCTGCTGTTGGAGTGTCCACAAAAATACACATGCTCAAAGCAGTAAACACTAACAATGAGGCGCTCCTATCACACAAACAACGCATCCGACAATTGGCCAAAAGTTTGGGCATGAGCGACGCAGCCATCGCGGCGCTCAGTCAGCACTTGACCGAGTCAGCGCACGCCAAGCCGTCGGCAAGTGTCAGCGTAAAGCGTGTGGCGACGTTGCGCAACACCACCGACATGCTGGTGACGGTGACTTCATCCTCGTCGATGGTGTCGTCGTTGAATGTGCCCACGCTAGCCCCCTCCAGTGATCAGGCGTCTATCAACAATGACAATGGCAACAAAACTACCTCAAATGCTCGTGCACCGCGCACGTTGTTGCCGCCACTGCACCAACAACAACAACAATCACGATTATCACTGCCACTATCTACTGCAACTGTAGCACCTGTCACATCAACTGCACCTGCAATAGCAGCTCCGAAACTGAGTGAAACCAAGAGTGAGCCGAATCTAGCAACAATGACAACACCCTCTAAAGTATTATCTGCTGATTCGGCTATTACAGCAACACCAGGCACAACAAGCACAACAATAACAACAAAAACAACAAGTGCGACAGCAAAAACAACAAGCACGACTACGACAACGACAACGGCGAGACCGAGTGTCGAACGAAAACGGAAAAAGTTCGATTCGCACGGTTCTCATCAGGAGAAAAAGTACCACTCCATTAGTGACAAACGTTACGACTCATTTGACGGGCACAAATCGCATGACGGCACCGTTACAAAATCGTCCATCAAATTGTTCGACTTTAAGCGTCGGCCTGATATGAAAAAGCTGCCATTTTTCAAGTCGCCATTGCCGCCCGAGTTGTTGGCGGATCCAACTTCTGGCTCGACAGAACACGCATCAACGGCAAGCGGCAATAGACAAAGACCACAGGACGACGACGAGGACGAGGATGAGGCCAGTGAAGCTAGTTCAACGTCGTCCTCTTCTGTATCTATCGCGTCGTCAAATACAAAGGACGGCGATCGTAACGATGAGCTTGACACGGCATCAGCCACCACAGAGTCAACGCAGCAACAACAGCAACAGGTGCAGCAATCGATCAGCACCTCGGCTCCACCTGTGTCGGCCTCGGGCCGACGCCGAAGGCGACGCAAGTTGGCCCGCAAACCGACGTCGGTCGAACAACCAGCGGGCATTGCGACGAACCGCGACACATCAGAGGCGGCGCTGGTGCCCGCGCTCAAAGAGCGACCCGTCATCGAAAACGTGGTGACAGCACGCGCGCGTGTCAAAAATCTGGCACTGCTAGGTGCGAACGTAAATCCGACTAGTATCAGTGTCAGCACGACTGCATCCACACCTGCACTTGCACCGCCGCCACTGTCGCCATTGACGGACGAACTGCCAGATCAGCTGATGGAATCGAGCACACCGTCAGTGGGCGAAACTCGCGCTTATGTCGAAAGTGAGGCACCCAATTTGAGCCTGACCATCAACATTGAACCAGTGAGCGACAACACAACGTCCACAATCACAGCGACAGGTGGCGCCAGTGAGCAGGCAGTGCACTTGTCACACAAGCCCATAGTACGGATGCGCCGCAAGCACGGCGACACGTTCGCCAATCCATCTTCGACGAATGGTGGGGATCGGTGGCAGGTATTGTCGGAATCACTTCCGATTGCATCCCCGCTCCGCTCGCTGGATGTACTAGCTGACAGCGCCGATTCAATTGTGTCTCCACCACGATCTGATCGACGACAGGACGATCAGACTTCATCAAAGGAAGAGCAAGCACAACGTGTGATCGTGGAACAGCAGCAGCATCAATCGATGTCTTGGCGACCCATTGACTCGGTACCGTCGCCTGTAGTACGTGGCACACCAACAGTGTCGAACGAAACTCACGCATTAAGAGATGTTGCGGGCCGTCATGCAGGAAGTACCCGTTCGCGTCCGGCCTCCGGTTCAGTGGCCGTCGGCTTCGGTACGCCCACCAATTCTCGCACCTCAGCCACGACTTTCAATAATGACAACAACAAACAGCTACAACAGAGTGCCGGAGTAATATCGAATTTTCCGACAATAAGTTCACCAGCGCATCACGAACAGAGCAATACAAGTACTCATTCACAATTGAATGACAATAAGAGGCCCCAAGAGCGACTGTCTTTGAACGGTGGTCTACAAACGTCGTCGTCGTCGGCTGTGGCAAAATCTCGATCGGCGGCCACGTCTGCTGCCAATGAGTCGCTGAATCGAACCTTGTCGGGCGGCGGAAGCGTGGCCAAAGTGCCAAAATTGCTCTTAAAACCAATGCGACCGGCTAAGTACAGTCTAAACGGGTACATTCCTAAGCCATCATTGACGATAGCCTCTCGCCCATCGATAACAAACAACGAGCAGCCAACATCAACAATCACATCACAACAACAACAACAATCATGGATCTCACATTCGAATCAATCAAAAGATTTGGTGAGTAATACTAATTCTCGTTTCGCCCTCGAACTACAAATAGTTATTTTTTTATCAATTATTGACAATCTCTTTTTCTTTCTCTCTTTCATCACACTATACTTTAACAAAAAGGACTCTTCGTCAACAACGAATGAACTCTTTTCACGTCGACGTGGCGGTTATTCGCCGTCGGTAGCAACAACAACATCAATTTCGTCGGACGGATCCCCTGTTACGTGGAACAAACACAGCAATAACAATAACAAATCATATTTGAACGGCAAACTCGCGACCCAATCTCAACAGCCTAAATCACAACGGCAACACATATCTCAATCACATAAGCCAACTCTCGGATTGAGCCAGGAACGGGCGATGTTAATCAAAGCAAAGCTTGGTCTGTTGTCTGACGCAGCTAGCGAGCCCAAATCAGTCACTGTTACACCGATGTCCGGCACCGAAGTGGCTTCACCAAATAGCAGCATTCCCAAAACAGACTTTGAGTGCTCGGACAAAACAGGACGCTTCATGACGGGAGTTTTCGCGGACGTGGCCACAAATTGTCGAGTGTGGCATTTGTGTGCGTCGAATCGTAAGCACAGTTTCCAATGTCCAGCCGGCACCCAATTCAATCAAAAGTTGCGTATTTGTGATTGGCGTTACAATGTCAAGTGTGGCTCCTAGCCGACTCACAATGTTGAACTAATTAAACTATTGATCACTGAATTTCTTTCGAACCATTTGCTCAATGTGTTATTTTATTCTTGACAGCTGTTTCTGATCTTTTAATTCGAAAGCTGAATGATTATCTTCCTATCTATTTGGAATGGAACTTGATATAAGATTCCAACTTGATAAACGAACGGTCGATCATTTTGTCAAACAAACGGGTGCTATCTCGTCGCTACTTGGCCCTCTGGAGCAGGACTGCTTACTAGCATCAGTAGTAACACTGCTGGTACAATATACATCCAGTATTTAGCGAAGAAACTTCGGTTATCTTTGGTTTCGGCCCGCATCCTATGATTTCTCTCCTCTTCCATTCTTTTGATGTATGTCGCTGTGTCGGGTACCGGGGCTAGGCGTGCCGTCGATACCCTGGCAGTAACGTTAAAGACGGATGGAGCTTGTGACACTCGACCAGCGACCTGCACGTTGCAATCGGGATTCTCGGTTGAACCTACATTGATTCCTAGCAAAGAACGTGATTGACTGAGAAGAACTTCAATGTCGTATTGCAGGCCTGACAAGTATAGTGAGCATGATTTCACGATCGTTTTAGCCTCCGATTCGGAGCTAACCGCCTTGAATGTAATGAGTCCATTGCTGTCGGAAGATCTCTTCAAAGCTACCAATTCATCATTGGATAGATCGTTCGTACGTATATGAGCGTGGTCCGATTGGATTTTTATATAACCATGTGGCTTAAAATCATTGTCGTCGATTCTGTACAATAGTTTGATTTCTTTGGTGGTTTGACTCAACACCGCAGGCACCACCAAAGCTAGAGTTAGCACGATACTTTTTATTCGCATTGTCTCTTAATCTTTTGACAATAACTCGCGAATAAATAAAGAACTTAGAAGGTGTTGAGCATGAGCGTCCCAACGACTCGCCCATCTGCCACTCACAGTTGTGCACAATTTCGAGCAAAAGCACACAGACAAACTCACACGAACGCTTATGAGAGCGTTCAAATAAAGCGCTCTGAATGCACAGCCGATAATGATAATTCGACAGAACCTTATTGTCATTCTTCCATTATCTGGAATTTGGCCACATGTAATTTATACATACATTACAAACAAACCAATAACTACAACAACCATCATGGAAGGAACGCCCAAACAAACCGAAGAGAAACTCCCAACCGAAGAAAAGAAGCTTGAACCTAAGGCCATCGAATCTATCGGCACTAAGCTTGATGCGTTGTTTGAATCAATTAAGAATGGATTATTTGCTCTCGATCATCAAAGAGTGTCAGTAGACTTGGGGAAGGCAAAATCACTCATCGAAGAAGGAGGTGATTGGGATCGTAAAAATCGGCTCAAAGTGTACCAGGGTATTTACAACTTAGCCGTTAGAGATTTCAAGCAAGCCTCAACTTTATTCCTCGACACAATATCGACATTCACTTGTTACGAACTGTGTGACTACAAGACATTCGTGGCCTACACTGTGATAGCGTCCATGATAGCGTTACCACGTACCGAGTTGCGTGCCAAAGTCATCAAAGGCTCTGAGATCCTTGAAGTATTGCACGTTTTGCCAGACATTCAAGAATATCTATTTTCATTATACAATTGTCAGTACGCCAAATTTTTTGAGAAATTGGCCTGGATAGAAGGTTATCTAAAGAAGGACAGATACCTCGCTGCCCATTATCGCTTCTACGTACGTGAAATGAGAATCTTAGCTTACTCTCAACTGATAGGGTCCTACCGGAGTCTCACATTGGCGTACATGGCACTGGCGTTCGGCACAACGCTCGATTATATTGAAACCGAATTGTCACGCTATATCGCAGATGGAAGATTGCATTGCAAAATAGACAAGGTGAATGGAATCGTTGAAACCAACCGTCCCGACAGCAAAAACGAACAATATCAAAGGTGCATCAAGCAAGGAGATTTGCTCTTGAATCGTATTCAGAAATTGAGCCGTGTCATAAATATCTAGAGTGATTTAGGTTGCACAACAACAGCTAAACAAAAGCCGTAATCAATTCGTGTACTAAATTCATGGACTTTATGGAAAAATTTATTCATGTTACAGAACTTCGAAAGGGTTGTGTCTATAATATAGTGATGTTTAACCGTGCACGTTTTGCTTGATCGCTGTTTTGATAGTTTGCTCGACATGAGTGAAGTTGTTTTTCCAATCTGAGAGGATATCTCTAAGCTGTTGCCATTGGGGTCGACCAAACGTTCTATGCATGGTAGATTGTACAAGGACTTTCCTTCCGAGTTGGTCGACTTTTGCCCTAACCAACTTGGTACGCAATACATCAATGACGAAAGGTTCAACGTTATCGTGCTCAAGTTGAAGCTCTTCACATATTGTTTCATAAGAAATCTCCTTCTTACTTTCAGCCATTTGCATGAAAGTGAGCAGACGCATTTTTTTCATGTTCTGTTCGTGCACCAAGCCTAGATTTTCAATAACCTGAATGTTCTTACTGTAAAATTCGAGATAGTCTTGGAGTTTTTCTGACACAAAAATCGTCAGCAAATCATGTATAGGTTCTCCTTCGAGAAACTTGACTGGCTTCAACGTAAGCAGATGATCCATCAAAAAAGTGTTGGGGTCTTTCAAGAAGGAGGTGATACACGTCATGGCATCTTGTTTGGCGTGTGACGCGTTCTCTTCCGTATAGGTACCCAAAAGCTCTATCATGACCTGTGATGCTAACTTACTGCGACCTGACGCTATGAGGCTGGAGTGCAATAACCGGTACAAGTTCTGTGTACTTTCAACTCCAACAGTAGAGATGTTGAATTTGCTTTTGACGCTTGCTAAACTATCGAATACTTCCGAAAGTTGGTTCGTTTTGTTTGCCAGTTTTACCAGTGTAATATATGCCACGTACTGTAATTCTGTGCTCTCGAATAAGCCATCGTAGAGATTTTTCATTACACGCAGACAAGATGCTGCTGTGCTTTCTGATGGCGCCTTGAGAACATTCTCACAGAATGTTTGTACTAGATATTTGCATTTCTCGTTCTGAGTAGGAACCTCAAAGAGCAATGTCACAACTGAATTCAACGATGGTTCGACTTCGGCTTCTTTGGGAGAGGTAAAAACGACATCGCACACATCCACGGCTTTTTTGATGTCTTCAGTAAGTTCGTCAGAAGGTTTCAGATTGAGACTCGGCTTCAGCTCATTCAAAAAGGCCAACAGTTGCTGACACTGCTCTGATGGTCCGACACCAATAAATGTAGGAATACGTATCGTCGCCATGAGATTTTGTAGTATATCAGTTTTCAACTGGAAAAAGGAATACCTTCGATTTAATTTAAGGCCCAAAAAAATAGTCTGATCGGTAGCCGGTGTCACAAATCAATCTGCGTTGAGCCTGTGTGCCTCGTGGATATCCTGGCGCGGGATTCAAAACCATACCTGATTTATTGGTACACCATGAATCTCTCACATGATGGCGCTTAGCATTCGTTGTCAGTGTACCACATTTAATTGCAATTTCTTCACGTCTTTCATGAGCTGCTGGACCATGTGCTACGTTTAATGATTAACTATGCATCGCAACTTGCACACGTTAATCCTTACTATTGTTCTTACATCAGTAGTTTTCCCTGCCTAATGACTTTACTCCTATTGAGGCAAAACCATAATATTTTGTAACAATGGCTAAAGACCAGAAATATAAAGTGCGAAAAAAGAACAAGTCTGACAAGATCAAGACTGTCTCATTGATGAAGAAAGCGAGACAGAGCGGTGGAAAGTTCAAAATCCAAGGAAAAGCAAAGTTGCGAAAGATATTAGACTCCTTGAAGGAAGAAGTCACACTTGCAAAGGCTCACGAGGCACTGGAAACACTCCCATCTTTCTTGAAGTTTAGATCACTTACCAAACAATTACTAAAGATCATCATAAAGTCATGGAGCCATAGTGCAGAAAAAATAAAAGTTGTTGATCTGTTGATAATCATTCGCATTTTCAGGCAGCAAAACTCTGTCCTTAAAGCTATCATCACCAAGAAAATGTACCGCGATTTTGTCGCAGCCAGCAAGAACGTCAATGTACACAATTTAGCGTCGGTCAATTTCATGCGTGGGTCATTAGTTGAGTTGTACTCACTAGATCACAAGATTGCACACGATCAAGCGAATATGTTCTGTCGCCACTTGGCCAGTATGTTGAAAGATGCCTTCGAGAACAGTGCCAAGACAGAATACAAGTCTATCATGAATTGGCAATTCGTCAATCAGCTCACCCTTTGGGCTTTGGTTATAGCAAAATTGATGCCTAGCTCTGTTATTGAACCACTGATTAATCCGATTGTTCAGTTACATTATGGTTCGTTGGCATTGATCAATTCACCTAATTACTATCCGTTTTATTGCCACATCATATCAAACTTAGTTGAGATTAGCAAAAGTCTCGAAGCATACGTCCCAGTGCTTCCTTTTGCGGTGTCTCTGCTTACACGCATCAAACCCCCATCTGTAGAGAAAAAGATAAAAGATAAAAGCAGAATCAAATCATCAAATAATTCCAAGATCGATATTGAAGATTCAGGTGCTGATGGAAAGAAAGAGAACAAGTTCAATTTCGATTTACTAGTTAGCGTTGTTCCGGAAAAGAACAAACTACCAGCCTACACTCACGCTGCATCATCCCGTCTCTGTGATCTGATTGTTGACTACTTGGACGGCCAATGCAATCGTGTCACTTTTCCTGAGATATGTTTGCTCGCAAAAATTCAGGTAAGACTTCTCTGATCCATTTTTTATCAAATTCAGAAAAACACTGTGTTAACTTTTATTTGTGTTAATATCCATTACAGATTAAGAAATACATCAAGCTGCATAAACAAACAGAAGTGGCCCAAAGACTTCGTAAGATTGTGGAAGCGATGGAAGCCGACATCAAGCACGTGGAGGGGCAGCGCCAAACGATACAGGTTGATTTTTCAAACTTGCCTGCGATTGCTTCGTGGGAACGAGAATATCTTCAGAATCATCATCCATCAATCCGGCAGTTACGGGCGCTCGCGAAGTAGTCGTGCCTTGATTACCGGTCCCACCTCCAGGTGCCGGAGTTGCATTAGATCGTGGAGTTGTTGGTGTGTTAGCAGGTCCAAGAACACCTGTCGTAGATAATGTTGTGCAAATCGGCATTGTGTTGACAAATCTACACACCGTCCCGTTGACCAAATAAAGAGGCTGTCGCTTATTGAACCACAATCCTTTGAACAGATTCAATTTTCGTGGGAATCGATGTTGTCGACTCAGCTCCTCTAGTTCGGGGTCTATTTTAGATCCGCCGGATAACAATGGTGACTTTTCGCTAACACCCAATGACTTGATGAATTCATTGACTCTTTTTATACGGATTGAATCAACTTGACTTTTTACCAATTGTTGATGACCTGACTTGTTCACTGATTCGACAATGCCGATTGTCGAAACGACTACGAAAGCTACTAGAATCAGCACGTACGTGAGAACTTCATTCTTGCGTTTGTTTCGTTTGCTATTGGACTGAGCCATCATGGACTAAACTTTTCTATACTCATTAAAATTAATACCTAAGAATGATTTTTCGTATCGATTCTTAAAAATTTATATATTCGACTGTAGGTATTTTTATAAAGTTTATCTGAGCGAGAATGAAATTTGAATGATGCGTATGAAGAACAGTAGGACAGGACGCTTGCATAGGCCGCACTATATTCATGACAATCATACTTGTAATGTCATGCCTCGCATTGATGAAGGTGCAATTAACGGTTGAATTGATATGGAACATACATAGAGTGAAACTGCTGACAATAGAAGACTGCATCTTTTTCTCTGATTCTTTGAGCTATCGAGAGTGCAGTTTATTTTCACACCTCCGGTTAAAACGACCGGACCAACAATGCAATAAAACTGGACGTGTCACTCAACAAGGTGTCGACATGTTTCAATGACATTTCACACAAATTCTAGTTAATTTATAGGTGCGGCTTGGTTTAAAAATCAGTAAAGCGATACCTGATTAAATCAAAGAAATGTATGTGAATGTCCAAATAAAGTGAATTGAAAGTTGATTTAGAGTAGATATTTAATATCGATGACCTAGAAATGATAGTTTACTCTCAATGTTTGTTAGACGCTACCCCGTATTTTTTTGCTGTTTTGTATCAAGTTTTGTGTCCTGTTTTTGGAACACTAACTGAACTTTTAACAATGGTAAAACCTTTTTAAGCACTCATTACCTTTGTTTTTTATTCATGACGATGGTGGTGGGTTTTCAGCTGCCATACGTGCCTTCATATTGTCCTGGATGAATTGTTGAATTTGTGCCTTCAGTTCAGATTGGGGAATGACATCTTCCATAGACAATGGAGATCGATTGAACGGGTCTGTTTGATCGCTCAACAAGTGACGCGCGATAGTTGATCTATCAAGTATGATGTGTGATGAAGGCAACATCACAGGGTCTGTCATGAGTGTAGACATGATGGGATCGAGGAACGTGTCAGGTATATGTTCCATAGGAATTTCGTCTAACGAATTCTTGAGTGCAACGCCTTCAATTAGTTTGGCGAGCTCTTGAAATTCGATGGCCAGCGAGCTTTTACCTGTTCTGAACAGAACATCACATGCTTGCGGCAGCAATTCAGCTGAATAAGAGCGCCCATCGGCTGAAACAGCGCTACAAAATTCGCGATACTTTTCGTTGCTCTCTTTATCGCCTAGATTGATATAAATTTGACATATTTTGTCAACTATCTCTTTGGGCTTAAACTCATACTCGTCCATATCTTTCACCTTGAAATTGCGCTTTTTGGGCCCAACCAAATGCACTAGGAAATAGTTCAACATATTTGCAACACGATCCACTAGAGATGGATGACAAAATATAGTTTTGATATCGGTTGTTAGCCAGGCGAGAGTTCCTATGGTTGAGAGTCCAAGAACGTTGTGAAAGCTTGCCATACGCCCGATATGATTAAAGATGGCCTCTTGTTGAGCACGTTCACGCGATGACAATTGAGCCCATGCATCTGTTTCACGTTTTTTCTGAGTCTCCCTGAGCTGACTCATGTAGTTGAGTGCCTCATCAAGTAAGTGAATAGCGTCGTTCATGAGGAGATTGATAAAACGCAAAAATAGAGGCAAGCGTGCCGAGTCAATATTGCGCTCAGCATCGACAGATAGTTCAATCAACTTTTCCCGATGCTGTGGCTTGTCCCATAAATACTTGAGAACCACGTACATCGGACGACGGTAAGTGAACTTTTGTTCGAATTGTTGTTCACCGGTTATTTCAATGCTAACGAACACGTTCACCAGGGATGGAATTAGCTCACCAGCGAGCGGATGGTCGATGAACAGAGAATCGCAACCAATGATTTGGCTCGAATAAGAGTTGTAGTGGTGCGATTGATGTGGCATGAGGCACTCTAGAATCTCCGCGAATCGAGCGCGCAAATGTGGGTTTTTCATTAGGGACGCATTGCCCATGAACACTATCACTAGGGTCATGAGAGGCTCGAGAGAGACGCTCTTTTGGACAAGAGCCTGCTCATTGAAGTTTTTGAGGAATACAAAGAAGTCGATTATATTCTCCACGAGCATTTCTGGTATGTACTTAAGACAAGATGGTGTCAACTTGCCCTCGTGGACAGCTACAGCTGTTGGTACTTTGATTTCTTTTGAATTGATGGCTTCGTCGAAATCGTTACACATAACGAGATGGTTGAGATAGGCAGCTGTAGAGATACTCAAATTGAGCATCATCGTGATTCGGCCCGGGACTAATAGAACAGCTTTGATATTGAGAAATTGTTGCGTCTCAGTATCCATTTTTTCACGTATCAAATCAACCTGACTGGGACTCTGTAGGCTCAGTGACGATTCAGCAGCTGTAACCTCATGAAGTAAACGCTGTGTGTCGGTTAGATTCTGAGCAAGCTTGTAGAATCTCTCGTACATTGATCTGAAGCTGTAAGTCATAACTTGATGCGTGCCATAAAAGCATTCACTAATGAAATTGGCTTGGATTGGCGCATTGTCTTTGGCCGAATCTAACTCGACAACTTCAACGAGAAAAGTCTCTTCGTTTAGACCTCTAAAATGTGCCGGACTATCAGAAGGACGAGCCCTTTCAGAGGCGTTCGATGATGACGATAGAGAAATCTTACAATACCTTGGATCGATTTTGAGAAGTTTCTTATAGTCTTGAACTAAAGGCCATCCATCGGCTGTGGTTGGTTCACCAAGCGTGAGAACAGACGAGCTTCCAATGAACGGCTCACATAAGTGCAACATTACAGTCAACAAATTCATGAGAAACCCATCATTCACCGATATGGTTGTTGTCGACATGAGCAAATGGTTGCTCCACAATTTTCTACGGTCTTTGAAAGAGTATGTACATTTGCCGAGCCAGTCTAAGAATAGATTTCTTGTCTTCGGATCTTTGAGCAAGATATGAAACATTTTGTGGACTTCTTTTCCAATTGTCGTGAGCAATTCACCGATCTGATTTTCTGTGAACTGGTGCTCTCTATTAGAATATCGTGTAGCATTTTGAAAGAAATAACATTGCAAGTTGCTTGTTCGTGGCAACGACGAAATGCTCATTATGTAGCCCAAAAGTGTACTCTGGTAAGCGACAGAATTGTCGACTTTCAAAGTGTTCACCTTTATAAAGATTTCGGCTAATTCCGGCTGTTGTAGAAATATGCGTAAAGCTGTGATATGTTCAACTAGCTTCGGTTCATTTAGTGGCATTTTGATGAAACTTTTTGAGAAACGTGAATACACCGGGCGCATAATTTGTTCAAGAATTGTATCGTCTTCGGGGTTGGCCAATAGATCCTGATTCGCATTGCGAATATCATCGGCCACATCGGAACTGGCCATGTTGAACATTTTTTGCGTGGCTTCGAGTTGGAAATTGAATATAGAAGACGTGTCTAACGTGAGCTATCTAAACAAGAGAGATAATAATTAGGAAAAGAACGATGTAATTTTTCTTTGATTGAAATGTTCGCTTTTGGATATCAGCTGACGCATAGAATAATCCTGCTCCTGCAGGATTGTGGGAAATCCTGCGTTCGGTGTCATACCCATGGGTTATAAACCGAGGCCGGAACACACGAGCGAACGATCGCTCATTTTTTATTGTTTTTTTTAGTTGATATGGTTCTCTGACAAACCTCACAATTGCTGATATCTCGTGTTTCTTCTCTGTCTCGAGATTAACTTAACAATGAATCCAAAACAAAACGATGCTTGTGATTGGGGACTAAATGAAAGAGATGCTGCTGACGATATTGATTGCAAGTCAGACTCGCAACAATTTATAGCTTTCTACCGACAATACATAGAAGACAAATCATCTTTGGAGTGTGCGACAAATAACGAAGAAACATTTGCTCCAAATGCTCAAAAAGTCTTGGAAGAATGGTTCAAAAACTCTGGCGAAGACTACGATCCAAAGTTGGAAGAGGTTGAACCAAGCAAATATTTATGCACAATTGAAATTCCCCTTGATGGCGATCTGTTTGAGGTGCATTCAGAGCTCTACTCAAAAAAGGCTGACGCCTTAGCCGATACATGTCTTAAAGTTTGTAGGCTCTTGGACAAGGCAGGATTGTTGTACGAATGGCAAGATCAAGATGGTGATAGAAGCATCTCGGCCAAAAGAAAACTGCAGCATGACTCATGTCATCTCGATGATGACGACAGCAATCTCCATGATTCACTGAAATCTAAGCGCCAAAAACCGAGCAAGAGAAATATTGTTCACAATTACGAATCACTGATGTCTGAATGGACAAAAGTGAATATGGAAATTTTGAAAAGCAAATCACAACTGGTAAAAATTGATTTGAGTGTCTATGGTGGGAGTGACAAAGAGGCAGGATCTAACAGATCCGGGAAAGAAGTCAGCGATGAGGATGAAGATCCGCTTGACGCCTTCATGAAAAATGTCAACAAGAAAACTGAACTCACTCTTAATGACAAGATCGAAAAAACACAACTCAAACTCGGGCTAGAAGATCTTGAAAAACAGAAGGAGGAATTGCAACGGTTACTCGAGATTGCCAAACCAAGATTTGATATGAAAAAGTTAATATCTAAGCCATCATCGAGCCAATCCGCAACGGAATGACATGTCATTTATTGTATTGTCGTTACATATTGATTTCTTGTTCCTCATTCCCAATGACAGTTCAAGACTTCTCAGACTTATCCATGTTAGACGCCTCCTCAATTTAATGTATTCATTTTAACATGCTGCCACGTTAAATAATTGAATATCACGACAGGTATAGTGAAGTCGAGGTAAGATGTACATATGAATAAAATCAAATGATTGGCTTTCACATCTGTTGCTCGTGAGAGAAATCAAATCAGTTGTGAGTTAGCTTTGATTGATTCAAGACAACATTATGCTTTCAAAGATATGGTCTAATTCTTCTACTTACCCCAAAATAAACGATCCAAAGTATGGTCAGGAGTACGATTAATATCGCATAATTAACGTAAAGAAGTGACAAAACTTCGCGCTCCATCCTAATTTATTCAATATTCAATATATTTAAATTTTTATTATGGTCCTTCGTGAATCCAATGAATGAAGAAAGATCTACGTGCAAACGTGCCTTAGTACGTTTCCCTCTTTAAAAAAGCCTCAATTGAGCTCTAGCATTCAATTACGACATTACAAAGACTAGAGTAAAGATATGTGGCAAGACAAAGACAATGCTTTAGTTATAGCTGTGTTGGGCCACAACCAAAGCTTTTTTGTTGTTGACAAAAAATACGAGAGAAGGAGGAAGGGAGAGAGAGAGAGGTTTAGTCTCACTTTTGGAAAGGAATGGCACATTTTCGAGTGAATAGATACCGCATTAGAGAAACAAGGGTCTCACTATGCACAATAGAGGTGACATATATGAATACACTGTCCTCATATTCACAACTCATGCAACAAGACTCCTCCTACTCCTGCTACTATTCTCACTTCTTGCAACATCATCTTGACGCAGCTGCGCGTTGGGCGAGCTCTCGAAGCGCTCCTTTAGCTGTCCTTGAAGTGTGAGGCAGTAAAAACAAAAGAGATTGACAAGTTATTTGATAGTTGCTAGATTTGGAAAATACATTTTCTATTATAATAAAATATTTGATACAGTAAATAATTCAATTTAAAAGAGTGATCCATCACTCAAAACATCACATGCTAACAATACGATGTAACATGAACGCATGATTGATCACAGACTTTTCGTAACATTTCATTCTCAAGAGGTTGAACCTGCTATGTAAGACGGAGGTCCCACAATTCGTAAGACCTTGTCTAACCATTGCAGTGGAATATTGAGCTGAAGCTCAATCCAACATGGTGTTTGCATGACCGTAACTTTGCGATAACCTGGGCCCCATCCTTTGATAAAACTAAGTCGGATCTTGCAAGCATGCGTGAGGGCAAACACTTCCTCGAAACATGTTGCGCTTCTCAACTGTTCGGCCAATATTCTATCTTCGAATATCACAACTCGCTCGCCGGTTTGAATACGCGTAATGTGGTTGATGTCGTTATTGTTTTTAATATTTAAAACCTGACTCTGAACAAATATGCTCGACGAGCTTCGGCATTCAATGTAAACTTCACCACCATTGAGGTCATATGTTAATTGGATGCCCGGGCCAATGTGCTGTCGTACTCGCTCACTTTGAAGCCGACGGCTACAATTAGTAATTTTACCTAAACAAAATCGAGATGGTGATCCTGGATCTGTGAATCCATCGACGATTACTACTTTTTCTGAAGCCGTAAATTTTTCACCTAATCGTACTTCATATTCATAATATAATACTGAAAGCCATTTGCGTGTGTCAACTGTTTCGTAATTGATCAAATTGGGATCGAGTTCAAAGGCTCGAGTTAGAGACGAAACCTCCTGTGATGGACCCGCAACAGGCTCGTAATTACCCGAAGGATTTTCCTCAATCATGGCAAAATGATGCGTAACTCGGGGCAACTTTTCACGGTCGACCTCTAATTCTTTTTTCTTCTTCTCTTCTTCGGCGGCAATTCGGGCGTCCTCAGCAGCTTGCGCGTTTGGAGTTAATGGGGGAGAGTCCGAACTCGCGGTAGGTCTCGTTGTATCAGGTGTTCTTAACAATGGTGGTGTCGGCAATGGTGATGGTTCACGTTCCTCTTCTTTCTTTGGTCTCTTGGCCACTGGGCAATCTGGATCGAACGGTGATCGCCGTGACGTCGATGCAGCTGGCTGTAACTGATGATATTCGGCTTGGTATTGCACTGACTCCTGACTAGTGGTTGGATGCTGATATTCAACTTGACTTTGTGTGGGAGGAGACGTCTCTGATGTCCACTGATAAGATGTCGGAACCTGACTAATTTGGTATCTCTGATCAAGATATGGAGGCTCATAATTCACATATTGACCCTGCGCCGCATATGTCTGAGAATCTTGTGCTGTATGATAAGAGTCTGGCGTGCCAGTGAGATAGGGGGAGTACTGCTCCATAGAATATTGTTCTATGGGATATTGTGGTTCAGAGAGAGGAAATTCCGTGGAATATGTTTCAGCAGGATACGATTGAGTGGAATATTGTTGTTGCGGTTGTTGGTGGTGTTGCTGTTGGTATTGATGTTGTTGTTGTTGTCGATGTTGATGTTGATGTTGGGGCTGCTGTTGTTGAGGTTGCTGCTGTGTCGACGAATAATATTGATGAGATGATGCAGTCGAATATTGCGGCGCATTGGTAGGAGTTTGATAGTAAGTTTGCTGTTGTGAGGTCGTATACTGGGGTGTTTGAGTCTGGTATTGCTGGAAAGAGCTAGACTGCTGATATTGCTGTGTCTGAGAGGGTGGAGCCGGTTGATATTGAACCTGCTGATGATATTGTTGCTGGGACACCGAAGTTTGCCGCATCGGTGATTGTAGTTGAATAGCAGTTTGCTGCTGTACCGAAGTTTGTTGTTGCTGTAGTTGCTGTCTCGACATCCGCTGTCGAGCCGGGGACTGCTGCTGCGACGGTGCTAGTTGGTGCACCGGCGATTGTTGTTGAGACGGTGTTTGCTGTCGCACCGGCGATTGTTGTTGAGACGATGTTTGCTGTTGCACCGGCGATTGTTGTTGAGACGGCGTTTTCTGTCGCACCGGCGATTGTTGTTGAGACGATGTTTGCTGTTGCACCGGCGATTGTTGTTGAGACGGCGTTTTCTGTCGCACCGGCGATTGTTGTTGAGACGGTGTCTGCTGTCGTACCGGCGATGATTGTTGTTGTCTCGACGTGCGCTGTCGGGCCGGTGATCGCTGTGCTGCTGATGTTTGACGTGGTGTGGGAGTCTGTCGCAACGACGAGGATTGCCTTGCTGCTCTTTGCCGTGTCACTATTGAAGAGGATGGTTGCGACACCGAGGCCTGATGTGACACTGAGGTTTGTCGAGACGTCGAAGGTTGTAGAGACGCCGAACCACGCTGAGATGTCTGGGTTGGGCCGTACGATATTGATTGGTAATAGTGAGACGGCTGTCCCGTCATATACGGATCCTGTTGATAACCGACAGTAGCTGGTATCGCGTATTGATCTGGCTGATAAAAAGATGGTAGATTTGTCATGTGTCGAGCCAGATGAGATTGGGAAGCTTGAGTGTACCTTGTCGGCGCGACGTATTGAGACGGCTGATACGTCGATTGGGAAGAAGAGGGTCGCGGCGCTGGCTCGCGTTTCGGTTGTTCATTTGAGTCGGCCATTGGGCTGGGGATAAAGCCTTCGGTATAATATCGATAACGCCTTTGGTTAGCCACCCTTATATAGCCACGAAAATAAAATTAAAACTCACCCTGCAGGAAACCACACGTGCTTGGTTACGCATGCGCTCAAATCAGCATCACGAAGCCCTGATCGATTGAACTTCAATCATTGAAGGACAAAAATCTAATGAGATGCCAATAAAAGGAATTGTACTTTAAAGAGAAAGTTCCACACGGACTGTTTCAATATGACAATCCTAAATCCAACAAACATCAATCAGAATGTTCGTAATCTCGAGTATGCCGTACGTGGTCCCTTGGTGACTCGTGCCCTCGAACTGGCCAAAGAGCTCAACAATGGTGCCGAAAAACCTTTCAAGAGCGTAATAAGGGCCAACATTGGCGATTGTCATGCTATGCAACAGAAACCGTTGACTTTTTTCCGCCAAATCATCTCTTGTGCGACGTATCCGTCAATGTTGGACAATCCTGACATACCAGAAGATGTCAAAGAGCGTGTGAACTCGTTGCTAGACGCCTGCGGCGGACGTTCAGTTGGTGCGTATTCGGAATCTTGTGGTCTTGAAATTGTACGGCGTCATTGTGCTGATTACATCAAGCAACGTGACAAACTTGATCAGGACGTAGATTGGCAGAATATTTTCCTAACAACTGGTGCAAGCGAAGTGGTCAAAGTCACAATGTCACTAGTCAATCAATCGTCGAACGGCAAGCCTGTCGGTGTGATGATTCCAATACCACAAGTAAGTTCGGATACATTGTATCCGAAAATTATCAACTATCGTCTGTTCATCTGTTGATATGATTTTTCTTTGATATTTCGTTTATTTGCACAGATTTTATCGCGTGTTTTCGCATTATCTTTGTCTTAGATCCAATCTTAACCATGTGCGTAACACTCTGAACTTCTCAAAACCATTAGTATCCATTATATTCTGCCACATTGTGTGAACTTGGTATGCATCAAGTAAACTATTATCTAAATGAGCAAGAAAATTGGTCCTTGAACGTTGAAGAACTTGAACGTGCCTATGGTGAAGCTGAAGATCAATGTGAGATCAAAGTAATCGTTGTAATAAATCCGGGTAATCCTACAGGGGCTGTATTGAGCAAAAGGAATATAATTGAAGTAGTGGAATTCGCACAACGCCACAATATCATGATACTGGCAGACGAGGTCTACCAGCACAATATATGGGCCGAAGGCGCATCATTTACATCCTTTCGCAGTGCTATGGCTGAGATTAATGCAAAACTCGAGCTTGTTTCCATGATGAGTGCCAGCAAAGGCTACATGGGAGAATGTGGACTTCGAGGTGGCTATGGAGAACTTTACAATTTTCCCTTAGATGTTAGGGCCATATTATACAAATTGTTATCAGCAAGATTGTGCTGCTCGGTGCTTGGACAGATCACTATGAGTTGCGTAGTGAAACCACCAAAAATTGGCGACCCTTCATATGAAAAGTATGAAGCAGAAACTAAGCAAGTGTTGTCAAATCTCAAAAGCAAAGCCAAATTGGTGGCAGATACATTCAATTCTATCGAAGGCATGCAGTGCAATGAAGTCGCTGGTGCCATGTACGCTTTCCCTAGATTGAGCTTACCGAAAAAAGCTATTGATGAAGCACTAGCCAAGAATCAACAACCCGATTTCTTTTATGCTTGGCAGCTTCTGGAAAGTACTGGTGTTTGCATTGTTCCAGGCTCTGGATTTGGTCAGGCCCCAAACACATATCACTTTCGCACTACAATCTTACCACCGCCCGATGTATTTCAAGACATGATGAACCGAATGAAATCATTTCATCAACAGTTTTTAGCGCGTTATTCTTGAAGCGTGTTCGAAAGTTAACGAAAGAGTAAATTCAAAGAATCATCCACGTCTTTAGATTTTTTATTCGTACATGACTTCGTATCGTTTTTCTTCAAAATTGGCTTTTGATAACAAAATTTTCTTGGCGGTATTGATATCGTCGAAGTTTATAGTAAAATTTCGCGAATTGTCGATAGTTAATTTGATTGCAGAATCATTGATCTCGCAACCAACTATAGAGTAAAGTTTTATCGAGCACACAGGTTCACTCGATTCGTCCAATTCTAAACTAGTAATCCGGAAGAATATCAGTTGTTTCGTCGATATTATGATAGCAAAGTCGTGGTTCAATCTTCCAAACCAAGAGAATTTTTCATCTGATTCACGATCTATGTAAGGATTTGTCAGGAAAAAAGACTGCCCCTCGGCCTGAACGGGGTCATAAGGAATCAGAAGATTACTTTCAATCGTCGAGCAAACTCTCGGAAGTCTACTGCGTGATTCAGATGGTTTAGTAGGTTCTACTTTAGTCATGTCACGCAAGGCACGAGCTGTATCAGTAGCAAAATCAAGTATTCCAACGGCAGGCTTAGTAACTGTGCCGACGAATCCTTTACCAACACCTGCAATGAATCCGGGAACTCCGCCATTGAATGCTCCGCTGTAAGCTTGTGTAATTAAGCTAACCATTCCACCGGCGAGTCCCACGCTGAGCTTCTTGAGGCCTGTTGTCAAACCGCTGGAGTTATCTTTACGCAGACGGATTCTAGTTTCTTGATGATGCTGATCCATTGTGAGCAAACCTAATTGATATGATAGCACTGAACTGAACTTGAAGGTGGAATCTGACAAACCGTGAGCAACGTTCCAAACAAGGCCACTGACGTCGCGTTGGTAGAACAACACATTCAAGCCATCTGTTAGATCATTGACCAAACCTAACGGATTTCCTAGGAAGTCAACAGCCCCAATAATTCTTGGTGCCTGCCGTTTCAATTCTGACATGTAGAATCTTTTGATCGAATCGAATGCAGCCCTGAAGGTTGAGAATACATTTTTCTTGATGTAAGGAACGAATTCAATGTTTGCACCCTCAAATTGGATGAATTCGAGACCAAGTCTCTTTTTGAGATTCGATAAGCTTAGGTCTAGTGATGAGGCAGTAATAACGCTTAAACACAGGCTAGAGAAATCTATCCTTAAGGTGCCGACGTAAAATTTAAAGCTCGACGCATCCACTTTTTCCGATTCGACGCTAGATTGAGACGATTCATCAAGATTAGGCTTGAAGAATCTAATTAATTGCAATACAAGTTTCTCCTCAAGATTCATAACAATATCCCGCAAGGAGACATGTATCTTCCTGAATAGCGTCGATTTGATGTCATCGAAAGCAGGCTTTTCGGCGTATATCTTAAGCGCCGGCTTCTCATCACCACCTTCGTTGATAAAGGCGAAAGCAGTAGGATTCTCGACATCCAGCTGTTGATTATCGACTTGTATGTCCTGGATCTTTAAATCAAAAGCGTTTCTTTCAGTGTCACATACGTATTCAGCGCTTATATCGCGGAATTTCGTAAACATCAATTCTTCATTAGATTCTTCAATGATAGACAATCCGAAGGCAGGTGCAGAGAAACTTAAACTTATATTCGGGTGTGATTCAGGTTTGATTGATTTGAGAGGAAGTCCTGATAAAACGTTATATTTTCCAGGCGACTTACGGAGGTCACGGCGACCATTCGATCTGTAAGACACGTCGGGATGTTTATATTCAATTGATGGTGCAATGTACAGCCGTAGAGGTTCTGGTGCCAAGAAGTCAGGATCACTTTTGATCGATATGAGATGAGCAGGTTTGGTTCTATATGTACCGTTAGTCGTTATTTTGCTTTCGTCAAGGAAATTTTCACGCTTGACCTCGACATAGAGTTTTATAGGGTCGGAAAGACAATAAGAGGATAGGCTTGGTTCAGTTCGGCCCATAGGATTGCATAATAATATCGAGTTATTGACCTCTCCTTTACACTTAACATTCTCCCACTCGATGCTTGTCTCGCTAAGATTCACACAAGCGTTGTGCGGTCTCAAATATATCATGTCATACAAACAAGGTAAGGGAACGGCAAAATTGTCTCCAGGCAAAATATAGGTTGACTTATTGGACTCTTTGAAAAAAATCTCAACAATGAAATGTGTCTGGTTGGATATCATGAGTCCAGATCTGACAGTTATGATCTTACGCGCTGTACGTTTGTCTAAGGTTATAGTGAAAACGACCACTGTGTCTTCTTTTGATATCTGATCAGAGCAGGCTTCGCGATAAAATCTTCCGACTCTGTCAACGGATAGAGGCAACATTCTCCGCCATCCCTCGACTCGGGCAATGATCTTGTGCCCTGATAAGTCTTTGTAAAATGATCTCATATTGTTTGATGTAATTTCGTCGACGAACGAAAATGAAAAGTCTTCATTCGGATCGACAGTCAGCCACCTGTTGGGGCATTGCAACGCCTTTGATTCAATTGATTCGGCCATAAAGTTTTTGCAAAGGTAGAAGTGCAACCGAGAACCAGTCTCATTCTTCAAGATGAATTGAGCCACCATGTTACACTCTGACAGTCTCACTAATGCTTCGCGCCTGGTGGAGTATGTATCAGTTTCAAATAAAATATGTCTCAGGCCACTGAGTTTCTTTTTGAGTGTGGATCTATATAGACCTAGGAGGGCAGCTGTGAGATTTATGTTCACTGTTTGACTAGCTTTTAAGTTTACGCAAAAATTATTTCGTGGGACCTCTCTTGCTGAATGATCAAATCCCACACCCATAACCTTATCACCGAGGCTAATATCCCAGTTCAAATGGAACTTGCATGTCTCTAAGAATGGTTCCCATCCAGATAGTGCCCTGTTGTAGTAATTGATTGCGATTTGTGAGAATAACACGCCATTCTTTTTCTGATTGTTGAAACATTGCCAAAGATATAGATTATCCAGTGACAATTCAATTAACGGCACGGGTGGAGCGATATCATCATCAATAAGATAAATTGTTGTCTGCTTAATTGTAGTCTCGACTAATGCGTTGAACTCTCGACTCCATTTATCCGACTTGCGTTTGCTTGATTTAGTTTTGCTTTGTGAGTTGAAAGTCCTAAAGAGATCCTTGATATGGGGACGCGCAACGTGATAGAACAGATTTGAGTGAACATAAATCATGGATGACAAATTCAACTCTATTACTACATCACGTTCCTTGATCATGTTGCAGGCATCATCACGGTGAAATTTTATAATCTTGAAGCCGATAGAGTCAGCAGATAAGTTCTTGAGTTCGTTTCGATAGAACAAGGGGCTTGCTATTGACAGAGATCCTAGATTTCCGTTTACTTCTAGATCTTGAGTATCATCAGCCGTCTTGAAAACACAATCAATGTAATCAGCTGAGATAGTGGCTACACTTTCGCTTTCTGAGTCTCGGGTCAACATTGTAACATTACCGAGGAACAGATTGATAAGTGCTGATGGCTGACTAAGGCTTAGTTTCTTGATGGTTATCTCAAAATCTGAAGATAACGAGCGCTCGCGGTAAATGATGAGATTTTCAACTTCCAATTGGATCTTTTTTGACATATCACTCATAACACCTGAGACGATTGAGTGCAAAGACGAATAAATTTCTGCATAATAATCCTGATCGTGGTTCTTGGACAAATAGGTCCACGAGGCTTCCGAGCAGGAATCGAGTTCAGATAGTATAGAATCATCAGCCGATTCTTTGACAAACTCACATTGTCGCTCATCTCGTTGTCCTTCGTGGGGCGCGACATAGATGTGTACATCTTGAAGATACAACTGAACACGTGATGTTGCAAAATTAGACCATGGTATAATAGCAGTCAGCTTGCCTATCTCACCGTGAACTACTTGGAAAGGTAAATGGAGCGATACAAATGCATCCTCTTTGATGGATAGATCTCGCAGCTCAATATTACCAGGCCATGCGCTGAGTTGTATTTGCGACGAGGAAATATCGTCGATAAATTTACCTAAGTAAGCATTGAGTATGTTGGCGACAACACTCTCGAACACCATAGTGTCGAGAATGAAATGCTCGGATGAAATTGGTGGCCTTAAAGTGGTGGATTGTTCAATCGCATCGTGGACAAATCAATTCACGCAACGATGCGTCTTACTTTCCCCCGTAGGTTGGCCTCAAGGGCATAACCGTCATGAAATAGCTCACAATCAGGTTGAGTGTAAAATATTTATTCCACCATTTTCAGTGAGCAAAATTAACAAGTCAGTAAAATCGCCTTCAAATTATTATGCAAGTTTAGACAAGCTATTAGGTTAATGTAATTTTACAAAGTGGTTCGTAAGCAAGAATTATTGTCCACTTTCAAATATATGTGTAAAATTAGTCAGCTGACTAGTTTCTTTATGTTCCTTGTGCGAGATTTCTAGATTCCAGCTTCATCATAAAAATTAATATCAGTATATAATCAACAAAAACAACGAGTTACAAACCTGACAAAATGGCCGGGACGGCTCTTTCATGCTTGTTGTCGCCAAAGCAAGCGGGCGCCCTCATGGCTCCGTTCCGTTCTCGCATATCCAATCCCGACGGCTTCGATTCGAAGATGAAACTGTGGATAGAATCTATCCAAGAGTGGCTCTTGGCAAACAAGCGTTTAAATTTTTGTTTGCTAGACATTCAACAGTCAATCATATCAGACAACGGTATAAGACCCGCGAAAGAATGTCTGAGGCTCGTCCTGAGTGAAATGAAACGGCGATCTTTAATCATAGAACTGTCTCAACTAACTCATAAAAAGCAGCCCCACGATCCGTCCGTGTCCATGTTTGGTGATATTATCGATGAGACCACTTGGTTGGGTTGGAGCCTAAACAATCTTTTTATAAAACCTGCTGGATGGGCGCTATCTCTTGTGAGAGAAAGCCGCGAAGACGACAATGTCAAATACACCGATCAACTTGACAGTTCTATTCATGACACCATGCAATTTGTGTGCGTCAAAGCATTAGAGGCTTTATCAGCAAGTTTGCATGACGAATTAATGCAGATTAGCAAGGCAGAGGAGCAGCTTATGTTCGAGTGGTCTAGGTTGCTCGAACTACTTGAACCAATACTTCCATCAATGATTACATTTTCCGACAGTAGAGATTTAAAATCGTCCCTAGAAGTGATAATGGACCACTTGGAATCTCAAAGCCTCATAGCATCAACCGAGGACAGTGGTGTACATCTCGTTAAAGTTTTACCATCCGATACAATAAGTATTGCCAATAGAGACCAAATAGTAGAGATAACGAAAAAAGACATTGCCATGTACCGACTCAAAAAATCTAAAGAATTGTTAAATGATGAGATTGATCGAATGAGCGCTGAGGTCACTAAGCTCAAAGATGAGGCGTTAATTGCTCACAAATGTAGTGACTTGTCCAGAGCAAAAGGAATTATGAGAAATGTAAAGCGCCTAACTGAATCTATCGATGAGAAACATCTGCAACTTGTCAATGTTGAAACACTTATGCAGCAATTGATCTCAACAGAATCTAATATTTTGATTTTACAAGCGTACAAAGATGGTGCTGAAGCACTCAAAAGTGCCAACCAGAGTACAAGTGAACTGCAAAAGCAGCAGCAGTGGCAACAACAACAGCAGCTACAACAATAAAGATTACTTTCAACAATACGGGCCTCTACAGCGTCCTAATCCTGAATTGAGTGATTCCGAGTATGATTCCGAGCGTGAGGCTGATGACCGCGAACTGTTGTGTTTAAACTCGATGCTCTTACTATAATCTGGCCAATAAGCGCGTGGTAGAGCTCCGTAGATGTCATTTGCTGGATATCTTGAATCGTACGGATTAAATTCCGGATCATAGGGAGCGTCGGCAAAGTTGGACAGACTTGCAACAATTGTTGGATTTTCACTGTCGAGCCAAAGTCTCCTCGAGCGCAACACATTGGTGTCGAGATTAATGGCGCTATATAATTCTGGATCTAACCATCGCGAAGCCAGGGCTTCCCGTTCGGCTGCCGATGCTCCCACAGGTTGATATGATGTCTTTTCATCAGTTTTGTCGCTGAACTGCTCATTTGTGTGCCTTTCATCGTCTCTCGGGCGATATTTTTGAAACGAATCAATTGGTGGTTCTGTTAGAGTTGGGCGTGCAACTGGAGCATAACGTGATGGAGCTGAATTCTCTCTACCCGTGATCTTGTTAGCTATGGGCAAAGCTGGCCGGCTTTCGATCCAAATGGGCCATTTCGATGACGCTCGAAGGTAGTAATTCGGATATCGATGCCTCAACCAATTATAATAATATCGGTCGCCCCAAAAGGTACTACCTAGAGCTCCCAAGTGCTGACGTAGTCTGTAATTAATCGGATCTTCGTAGTCATATCGTGTCAAATATCGATGATCGTAGAAAGGCAGGGGGCGTTTTTCGTTAGAGCGCGAGAAATCGAGCCGATTTTTGTCATATTGCCGTTGATAATAATTTGCGCCATAACCATCTCTATAGATTGCGCGTTTCTGGTGAATATGATTGGCCGAGTTCAATGAATTGTTGGATTTTAGCTTGATGAGGCTCAGAGAATCTAACTTTTCACCGAGTTTAGGTTTTTGGCTCTTTTCAGTTGCAAGCAATATTCGTGCGGGACTTGTGACAAAGAAATCTACGCTTTTATCACTCTGCTTATTGCCGTTCACGTCATCTTGAACATCAAGTTTTCCTAACTTCGAAAGACGCTTTTTGTTGCTCATAACATCGTCAATTAACATATTGTTGTGCGTTCCAAAGAGAAGATTTTTCTCTATTCTGGCGTAATTGTGTTGATAGTTGTTTCTGTTTGCTGGAATCAAGGTCGAGTGAGTTTTGAGCCAATCTCCTGTGTCACCACTAAATACATTATTATCAAATTTTGATCCGAGATTAGAAGTATCGGAGCTTCCATCACGCTTGCCATCTATGACGAACTGAATTATGAAGTGTCGGACTTTAGATTCCTTTCTTTGTGAATTTCTTAATTAATAGACTTTTTTGTCATTCAAATACTCACCTCTTCAACTGTTTTGAATCTTGAATGAGCTCCAATCTTCTCCTTGGACGAGATTTCGTTTGATGTTGCGAATGTTATGGCGCTGATACCTTGCAATAAAATGCAGCAAGAAATCACCGGATAACTTTTTTTCAAGCTCAACATTATGATGTATTTTCTAACTAAGAATGATTTAGTACGACGATCCATCAAAACACTTCCGATGTCTGCACATCGATTGGGGTAGTGAATGACGATAGAAACAGTTAAGTTTGCAGATTGAGAGAGGACTCTTAGTGGAATCAAGTCGCTCAGAAGAGTACAACATTGTCACAATGTTAAGATTCAAGGAGTGTTATATCTACGACGTGAGGGAAGGAGACAATTATGGAGACAAATCAAATTCAGAGTCACAAGTTCAAGTTCGACTGTTGCTCGCGAATTCATTTGCATAAATATTGCTGTCCTTGAATCTCTAGTTTTAGAATAACCACTTCCGCCATAATTGCTGCTATCAATTATTGTCACGTGAACAAATTCTCTGTGCGCTTCAGATGCTTGGGTTTTACAAGTGACAAACAACAAAATTCAACTAGTTAGCTGGAACACAACTACTGTTTTTATTTATATGCTGCCTTACAGTTCACACACAAAAGTTAGCATGCAATGACAATGGGAGTCTCATTGAACTAGAGAAGGAAGACCAACAACGAGTGAATTTTGAATTTTGTCAACACAATTTTAGTTTATAACAGCTTGCAAACAATGGCCAAGTATGAATATCAAGAGACAACAGGTTTTGCCACACGACTGAAACTAATAGTTTAGTAATTGTAACTGCTTATTGTTAACTTAAACTCAAATTTAATAAAATACATCTGTGAGACTACTAGCATGCATATTTTTGTTAGGGGACATGAAGCTTGAGAATATTTCGATTCTGATATGTGCATGCTACATATTGACAGCTTGATCCAAAGCGAACGCTGGATATCTGTTGATCTTCGTCTTTCTCAAATATCTTGACCGTCTCCCACCTGGCAATGGGAGATGGTTGCTTTTTGCACAAATATATCCTCACATCTGAGCCAGCCACAGCTAAGTAAGTTCCGGCCATATCGAAACTTAGATCATTTATAGTATAACTTTTTGAAAGCTCATAAAATTTGACTTTAGCACCTATCTTACGCAGGTCCCATATTGTGACAGTGTGATTGGTGTCAGAAGCGGACGCAAGGTAATATCCATTCTCACAGAATGTCATAGCTTTGATGTCTTCATCACAGCAAATCTTGATTGAATGTTTTCGACTCTTCGGCATCTGTACGTCCCAAATGTCTAATTGATGAGTGGTGCCTGTGGCAAATAATTGACCATCGGGGTGGAACTGCACTTTCGTATAGTGTTCTTTATCTTCTAGGCTTGAGCAAGATTTCAGAATTTTGCCTGATCGAAGGTCAGACACAGTCCAAGTGTAATCAGAGGAAGCGAGTAAATAGTCTCCCGTCGCATGCAAGCTGATATCATTTACCTCATCTTGTTGCTCAATGCAAATGCTAGTGTATGAATCGCCTGTTGTTGACCAAACTCTAACTGTTCTGTCAGATGATCCTGAGATGACTCTGGATGAATTAGGATGGAATACTACTTTGTTGATTTGTTTCTTGTGCCCTTTCAAAGTGTGAGTCACTTGCTCTTTGTCAACGTTGAAGATTAACACATTTGAGTCTCGTCCACCTGTCGTCAACTTGTTGGAGTCAGTTGAGCACACATCAATGCAAAGAATTCCCTTAGTTGAGCTCGAATGGGGTAATGGCATGTCTTTGTAATTGTTGCAATCTCGAATTTGAGGTGGCAGTACAAACCCAGGAGGGTTGTTTTTCATCCGTTCCCTGCGCTCGGCCATCAAAACCTTAGCTCGTTCTTCTGATTCTGGCACCAGTGTTCTATTGTAAAGCTCATCATCGTTGTGTTCAATGTTTGTTCTAGTATTGATCCCAATATCTTGTTCCATAGGCTCTTGTTTGTCGAATCTGATCCGCTTTTGGGGTGGCAAATCAACAGCCATGTCGTTTGCAGAGTGGTTGTTGGATACATTAATATTAGGCCTAGAGGCTATCTTTTCGCGTAACTCATCACATTCTTCTTTAAGGCGAGCCAACGCTCTGGCGGAGGCGTCGAATTGGTACAGAGCGTGTGTTAACTCTTGTCTCGTTGTCATTAGTTGCTGTTGTTGTTTGTAATGACTTAACATGCATGAGTCCCATTCATCACGTAATAGGTTCAGTAAATCGGGAATAGACAACGTTCCGCCGGGTCGAGGTTTGACAAAAATTGGGGGATTCCTCACTGCTACAAGCATGTCTTCGGTAAGATCGACGTTGGAAACTGGATCCTTGTGGTGCTCTTTGATGTAACTGAGTATGACCTTCTTTTCAAATATGCATCCAGATTTTATCGAAATGACCGGCTCCTCGGGCACAACCTGAGTAATGGCACATATCAATGCCATAATGACGATAAAATCGCAATAGATATTGGTGGAATCTAACACTTGGCCAGGATCTATCGTTTCTATATTGTGCCTATATACCTATGTCTGACTAATTTTTTATGATGAGATTTTTGTTTTTGATGTATTGTCTGAACGATACGTAATTCAAAAGGACACAATCATGTCTAATAAATTATTGTAGAGTTCCAAAGACTTACTATCGTTTCCAAAAAAACCGTCCACAGCTGAGCTTGCGAACGAATCTTAGTGCGTCTATCGTCGCTGTGTAGCGTTCACATCGACACTCACACTAAGATTTGGTCACAAACTCAGCTGTGGACGGTTTTTTTTGGAAACGATAGTAACTGGGAGATACCGGTGTCGCATACGCTGACTTCTTACCCTCCATTATTAAACACCAAGTAATATCTAAATCATGTAATAACACTCTGAGACAAGCTATTGAGTGTTAAAGCAACTCTTTGTATGCAAAACACGGTGCCACGATATCCGGTAACGATGGGTATAAAAGGCACGATTATGCTCGTCATGATCGTCGTCTTAAATTTTCCAGATGAGCTGTATTGATACAAGATATTAAATAAAATCAATCAAAAGCCATTTATAACAAAAGTTCCCAATCAATTATTACAAAAAGTACAATCCAGCCGTAGATGACAACCGGGTGATGGTCAGCGCATGCGCGAGTCTTAAACAGCTCTATGATTGTCCGAATGGGTGTCGGGATATGAATCGAGAAAAAGAAAGATATAGATGCTTAATGTGATACCGCACTAATCGTCATGCGAAAGAGTATACTCGGACAAGTTCGATCCTTAAGAGCGCCTTTTTTCGGTATCAATATGGATCCAAAATATCATTTCCACGTCGGAGAGAGACCGCTCTCTACGGTGAAACATTTGGATCGTTCAACAAAATCAATTGTCTGTGATTCCAGTGGTATAATCATAGCTGAGATGGTATACCGATGCATGCTGTGTAGAGCCGTGTTCGATACACAATTCGATTGCCGTACCCATTACAAGTGCTTCCACATAACAATCAAATCAAAAAAGAATCAACGTCCCGTCAATAGGCCTAGGGAACTTATGGATCCACCGACAGAACCGTCCACAGAAACAAATTAGATTTTCAGTAATGTTATGTACACAGAGCGAGCAGATCAAGAAAAATCAGCATACTCAGAAAAAATTTCATACAATTTACTTATTTCACAACACAAACAATAAAACCTGTGCAAAGTATCGCAAATGAAGTACAAATCAGTTGTAACATGCATACACTTTGCGACTGATCGCTATACCAAGCTTCCGTCCTGTTCCCATATCGATAGAAGCTAGAAGTTCTTCTCTTTGTTTTTCAGTTTGAAGCCTCTTATATTCGTCTAATAATCCTCTGAGAGTTGGATAATGCCTGATCACCAAGGCTGCTTTTGGACCTGACATACCTCTTATCTGTATCAGTTGCTTTGCAAACATTTCACGAACGGTCCAATTTTTTATCTTGGAGCCGCTCGATTGGAATTCTGCGAAGGTCATGAATTGGTTATGATGCGCGAGCTTTTCCTTAACCAGTTGATTCGTGCACCCAACCAAGTCAGTGTTTTTGTAGAAATCTATCAAGGACCTTGTCATTTGTACCAGATAATCGAGAGTTTCGGCAGGACCTTTCATACGTTCCACGTCCAGGCCATCGATCATTTCTGTGTGCATCACAATTTGATTCAAAGCAGATGCGTTCAGCCGTCCATGTATGTATTTGTAGTATTCAATAAGGTATGTTGGTCGTCGAACACCACAGCTTTTAAGTCGATTCTTTTGGTCTTCCCATCTGCCGTCTTTGACACTGCTAGCCAAATCATCGAGCCGTTTTCTTTCGACAACAAAGTCAAGCACGAGATCTTTGGTTCTGTTAAGCGGCTGGGCATTTTTTGGTCTTGCGACCCACAGAAAATCGCCCACGGCTAATAGCCGTCTGTCTATTTTTATATCGTCATGTGACTGTAGCTGCTTGTACATATCTTGTTGTTCTCGTTGATCCACTATGAGCATGATATCGTAAGTACCGGCATGTAAAACAGTCTCGGCAAATGGATCACAAGATTCCTCATCTAGATTTACTACTTGGTCTCCGGGTTGAGACGTCAATTGAACAAGTTTCTTGGCTAGATCTTTACCTTCGGTTGTGAGAGAGTAGAGAGAGTTGCGCGACACATGTCTCTCGACAAGACCCTTCTCAAGCAGGCTCTTGATGGAGGTCCATGCAGTCATATGGGGTCGTCCAGCTCCATGATGATAACCATAATGATAGTGAGAATTTGAAGTTGAATGATGATTTGAAAATCCTATGAGTTGTTCTTTGGTGAGTGCCAATAAATTGTCTTCGACAGCAGCTTTGTAGAGACCAACAAGTAAGGAATGAGCCCCGGTGCCGGGTTTGGGTATGTACTGTCGGGACATATTGAAAAATTAATTGGAACAATCGCATCTATAACAATGATTATATTGCAATCGATGGAGAAACAGTCGAAAGCACCTCGCTTTGAAAGCTTCGTTCTTGAGTACTGCACTCCTATGAGTGAAAATTTCAACGACAAATTGTTTCATCAAAAATAATGAAATTTACCGATTGAATCGCGCGCTCAAAAGACACGCGTGCGTGCCACATCTTATGTGCTGAACGCATGCCGGGTCGGTAATGTGTGGACACATCCATCAACATGCTGTGTCCCACACCGTTAGTCAACGTTTTGTCTATAATAATTAAAAAATAATTTAATCAATTGTCCCACTGTATCGTCCGTTATATATCAATATTCCCGGTACACTGATTCACCAGCCATCAAGATGTTCGTCTTGTTTGAGACTGCACAAGGATATGCAGTCTTCAAACTCAATGATAAGGTCGAGAAATTGGTCAAATATTTCAAAAAGGGCAGTGACAAATACAGTAGCCTCATAGAGTTACATCATTTTGAGAAATTCAAATCTACGGCCGAAGCAGTCGAATCGGCAACTTGCTTAATCGAGGGAAAGGTTGCCAAGAAACTAAAGAAAACCATCAGGAAATGTATCATCAATAAGGATATACAAGACGAACTCGCTGTGGCCGAGTCTAAACTTGGAACAAAGATCAAAGAAAAATTACAAATCAACTGTGTTACGAGTCAGGCAGTCCAGGAGCTTATGTCCATGATCCGTTTGAAAATTGACGATCTCATTCCTGATTGGTCCAATGAGAATAATGAAATTATGCAACTTGGTGTTGCTCATGGTCTTGGTCGTTACAAGTTGAAATTTTCCCCTGATAAAGTTGACACAATGATCATACAAGCCGTGTCTCTTCTTGATGATCTCGATAAGGAACTCAATAACTATGTTATGAGATTAAGAGAGTGGTACGGATGGCATTTTCCAGAATTGTGCAAGATCATCACCGATCCCACGACTTATGTGAGCACTATAATGGCAATCGGAATGCGATCGAACGCTGCTGATGCTGACCTGAGCGAAGTGTTACCAGACGAAGCTATGCAGCAACAAGTGAAAGAGTATGCTGAAATTTCCATGGGCACAGATATAGCCGATGACGATTTAATCAACATCAAATACTTATGTGGGAACATATTGGAGTTGACTAAATACAGATCAGAACTGTACGAGTATCTCAAGAATCGTATGATGACCATAGCCCCTAATTTGACCGTGCTCGTCGGCGAGCTCGTAGGAGCTCGACTTATCTCACATGCTGGTTCATTGATGAATTTGGCAAAGCATCCGGCTTCGACTGTACAGATTTTGGGCGCCGAAAAGGCGTTATTCAGAGCGCTCAAAACTAAACACGACACTCCTAAATACGGTTTGATTTATCATGCACAACTTGTCGGACAAAGTGGCACAGCCCTGAAGGGAAAGATGTCACGAATGTTAGCTGCCAAAGCATCACTCGCGACGCGAGTTGACGCACTCCAAGAGGATGTTGATGCCACTCTCGGTACCGAACATCGTGCCACACTTGAGGCTAGACTGAAGAGTCTTGAAGATGGAACTTTGCGAAAAGTTAGTGGTACCGGAAAGAGAAGAGTGAACGATGACTCATTCAGCAACAAATCCAAGAAGATCAAGTTTTCATAAAGTTATGACCTTAAGAAGACTTATCTCCTTTCTTGTATCACATTCAAGTATAAATTAATAAAAATAAAAAGACTATTATCCATCTGATCGATATGAATAAATTTAGAATATTCACTTAGG
This sequence comes from Fragariocoptes setiger, assembly GCA_019968535.1. NCBI lineage: Eukaryota > Metazoa > Arthropoda > Arachnida > Trombidiformes > Phytoptidae > Fragariocoptes > Fragariocoptes setiger. The sequence goes on from JAIFTH010000014.1 coordinate 61,311, forward strand.
AAATTATTTCAACATTTCTGAACTATAGGCAACGAGTGAATTCTATAATAAGAACAAACTGAATCAGCAGAACAGATATAATGCATTGATTTTCAATTGTTTTACTTCAATTCATATTTGTGTGGTTTGATTCCATTGGTTGTATTGCACCGGACCTCAAAAAATGCCAAGCAGTAAGATAGTGATTTATAGCGTCTTTGTTCTTGTTTGTTTGAAAGAGCACGTCAAGCGTGGGCCTAAATAAATCGGATGCGATGATTCTCATGAGCTCACAATGATTGTGGTCATGTTTAACAAATTCTTACATGTGTCGCGTGTTTCCGAAGTTTTGACCACTTTGGTTCGCCCCCTTGTTTGTACCGTATTGCAGGTTGATAACGGTGTCACCGGCCTTCAATTGTTCATCAGTGAATTCCCTTCGGTTCTCTTCAGCTGGCTTAGGTCCCAAGAATGGACCCTTAAATTCTGGGTGCAAGTAACACTAGAATAGTATGTCGATAGATATGCTATTAGTTAGATTGATAGTTCGAGGATTTAGACCCATTCATGATTTTTTATAGTTTGAGACACTCACAGTGCGACCGAGTGCCATAATGCACTGAGTAACGGCCGGTATGTTCCTCTTCTCGTAAAGATCAACTGTTTGGAACACATCAACATCCGGCACTCCGTATTTTCGGCAAGCAGTTTGGAAATTATTGATGTTTTCCATGAACTTGAATTGGCCACCAGACGTGTTGATTTTTGGGATTGATCCTGGCATCAGCTTCTGAATGAGCCTTCATCGTTTAATTCGTGATGTGCACAGAGTTGAAGGTGATTTTTAGTCATTAATTTTGAGAACATGTTCGAAGTTCGATAGATACTTCAGTCTCTATGAAAGTATACTCACTTGCACAAAATTTGGCCATCGCGGAGGATGTCCTCAAAATTTCCAGCGGGCAATTTCTCGCCTATAAGGGCCTCGATCCAGGCTAAGACCTCGGCCTCAAGGGCTGGGTCACGTTTGCCAGCAATCTACATCGCACAATTTGAAACAAAATCGTTTGACGATGGATGGAAAGTTGATATAAATGATTTTATTATCCACTGATTCGAGTTGATTTGGTTCAGGTATTTAGTTCTTATTTTATTCGATATTGGCAATCAATTATTACCTTGTTGGCGACTTGGGCACTGAGGCCGTATGCAGGACCACGAGACGACATTATTGTTTCGTAGTTTGTGTATTAAATTACTAACTGATTTAATTTATTTATACGAGTGCGTGTATGTTTCACGGCCGGAGTCTGTGGAGTGTATGATCGGCGATTTTCTTTCTCTCTTTCTCACTCTCACTCTCACTCTCCCTCTATTCCTCTCTTGCCCTCTCTCTCTCTCTCTCTCTCTCCTCCCTCTTTCGATTTGAACGTGTTTCTGCAGGTAAACTTTCAACTGAATGCGTATAGTGTTATGATTGTAGTAGTATGATGCTATCACGCTATGCAAACACAGAAAGAATATATGTGCCTTGTTTAGGGATTCAACAAAAACAATTGTACACGCACGCGCCCCATAGCTTACACTGTCACATCAACTGCTCATAGCATCAACTGTTTCGGGAAACGACATGACTTAACACGAGACGACCAATTAGCTCGTCGATAAGCGCTGCCTAGACTCCTCACTATAGACTGTTGGCGGTATTTTCCAGGCTCTAATAATTCGATAGTTGGTGCAAGCAATGAGAGAGTCCAAATGTCTAATAGATTGTCTGAGAAGTTAACACACAGACAGAGGACCTCCTTGAGTCATTTTATTACAGTTCGAATGCAGAGATTAGGGAGGAACAGCAAACGTTCGAAGTGACTCAACTATTGGCTCAATTCATGCAACTCATAACAACAAAACGTGAGAGTATAGGCACGGTAAAACACGTACAGTGAGAACATAGGCAACTAACATAAGACAACGATGAACGGCAAAACAAGCCGTCAACCATTACTTAAAACAATCATACAGTCACAGACACACACGTACAAAAGATCTTACAGCTGAACTCTGAGAGCAAAAGGAATCATCTTGAAGGTCGTCACAGTGAGCTTACCAAGTTATAGGCCACCGTTCATACCATAGTTGGGCAAAATGCTTCTATTGGCTGTTCATGCCGATTTTACATGTTGGTTGGGCAACCTCGTTCTGTGTGTACTTACACACACACACACACACACACACACACACAAACATTTTCCTGTTATATAAAACACATATATTTCAACACAAAACAATATTATTATCCTGTGTAACGTGTGTCTTGAATCAATGGTATAAAGAAAAGTTTATGGCGTCATGCCAAAAACTTCTCGTACACTAAAATGGGTCCTGTGTAATAATGTGTGTTGGTGAGTTGCTTTGGCAGCTCATGCACTTGAAGCAACAACCCGCGCGAGAACAATTGTACACTCAGAGACTGTTTCTTATGAGCCTCAGTTCTAGCAACTCCTCTCTGTTACGGAATTACATAATCAGTTTTTTTGAAGAGGCGAATCCTTTGTGTGTTTGTTGTCTTTACACTATGGCATTAGTTGGTACAATTTATTGGTCGTTGGCAGCGACTGCCTGACCTGTCGTACTGGGGCGCTTATGCCTATGCTTGTCAACTCTCGGCTGCCTGAGGGCATGTCAAGAGGGCATATATGAACTCACTCACTTTGACTTTCTCACTCCTTTGCGAGGACCGGTGAACTCTAAAAACTCTACGATTTTCCATTCAAAAAACTCAGCAAGCAGTGTACATCTCGAAACGTCTCCGTGTGGAGCTGACGAAAAAGATAGGCAGTTTCACAATAAATTGTTTTGAATAATAGAAAAACGAAAGCAATTCTCGTGGATCAAAAATTTTGAGTTACACATACTAGCCGTTGAAATCTTTGCCGTCGTTTTCAATTTGAGTGTCGCCAGTTGAGCCAAGTTTCTTTTTGCATGAAACATTAACAGCAAGTCTTGTTCTTTTTGTTGGAAAATTCGTTGTGCGTCATCGGTTATATATATACATAAGCACGCACGAACGTGTTGTCTTATTCTCAATTTCGTTTTGTTAGTATATGAACTTGAGCAGCATCAATTGAATCGCAGTTATTTCCTTGGCGCCTTTTATCACTGAGTCGCATGTACCACATTCGTATTGGATCGTTTCTTCTAGTTTCGAGATTGCCCGGCCGCTAGAATATGACTTCTTATGGCGCTCATAGCTGCCTAGCTAGCTAGATAATAAATTTTTTGCATAGCTTTTATTGATAATAAACCGATGCACTTGAAATGAGCATTCATGATTTCTTTCGTTTAATCGTTTGCGAGTCGAAACTTTGGTATCCAGAGTTGTGAATCACCCAAGACTGATTGATTTGTTTACTTAGCACCATGACTTCAGGAATAGGTTCTCCTAAGATTGAAAAACAAAAAAAATGCATTAGAGCAAAACGCATATTATCTCTCAAGTTTATCAGAACAAACAAACTTATCTGAGGCTAGATTTAGAAAAAATCATCAGGATTCAATGATGTATTGCAAACAGTCTTAAATAAAGATCAAATCTTTCCGGCTAATCAGAACTTAAGCGCGATCGTTGTTGACTGGACGTTGTTATTGCTGGAAAACAGCTGACTGCAGGATGGTTAACAAAGGCACCTGACATTGTTCGCTTGTTCTGCTTTCTTGAGTCTATTCAGTTTTCTCGAGGCCAGTTAGGACCTGTTGAGCTTGCAAATCATGCTTATGAAGCAGAGAGTGTATAACTCTACTGAAAATGTGATTTGTCTCAATCTAGTATATTTCATTTCATTAGTTCGAACCTAGGGCGTCAAGAATGGCTCTTCGCGGCATTAAAGTGATCGAATTAGCTGGTCTAGCACCGGCTCCGTTTTGTGGAATGTTGCTATCAGATTTTGGTGCCAATGTTGTGCGTATAGAAAAGCCCAATCAACCACCACTCGATTCGCTCCAACGGGGCAAACGCACAGCATCTATTGACCTCAAACAAACGACAGGCAGAGACATCATTAAACGACTATGCACGAATGCGGACGTAATCATCGAACCTTTTCGGCCCGGCGTCATGGAAAGATTGGGCTTAGGACCGGACATATTACTTGGACTGAATAAACGTCTCATCTATGCACGTCTGTCAGGTTTCGGTCAAGATGGACCGTACGCTAAAAGGGCCGGCCACGACCTGAACTATTTAGCAATGTCCGGCGTTTTATCCTTGTTTACTAGCAACGGAAAACCAACGGCACCAATCAATATGCTGGCAGACTTTGCCGGCGGTGGTTTAACATGTGCATTCGGCATACTCATGGCAATAATCGAGCGTCAGCAATCCGGTTTGGGCCAAGTAGTCGACACCAGTATGGTAGAAGGTGTTCGTTACGTTTCCACGTATATGTGGCACACTCGGAAACCTAATGTCCCTGCCAGATCATTTATATGGCCCAATGAAAGGCTTCATGAGGCAAATCTACTAGACGGCGGAGCCCATTTTTACAACGTTTACGAAACTAAAGACAAGCGTTGGCTATCCATTGCTGCGATTGAGCCCCAATTTTATCAGATTGTCCTTGATGTTCTGGAAGTGCATGAGCGCGATTATGAGCAGTTCGATATCGCTCGATGGCCAGAGTTCAAACTAAAATGGTCGTCAATTATAGCCACAAAGACACTCGAAGAATGGACCAGATTATTTCTTGCTGCGCCAAATTCTTGTGTCGAGCCAGTGCTTGAGTTGAATGAAGCCAGTCAAAGTGCTGAGCTAACAAGTCGGCCAGCATTTCTTAAAGATGGTACACCAAGACCTGCACCTCTATTGAGCCGAACACCAGCCGAACCGAGCCTGGTCGATCCCTCCACTAGCGAGCACACCACTGAGGTGCTGAAAGAAGCTGGTTATTCGGAAGAAGAAATATCAGACTTTTCAAAAGCTGGAGTTATTGAATGTGCTCTCAAATCAAAACTATAACCGAAGTAAGCGCCCCTATGGCCACCCTTCTGAGCGTTGTGCGCAATCATGAGGTTCTTTCGACGATCAGCTGATGCACGAATAAAGCTCTAAACTCAAAAACAACATTACTTATGGTGTGAATTTTAAATGTGCACTTCATTGTGACATAGTAGTAATCTTCCTTCCATAACTCTGAGCTTCTATTCGAATACGTCCTACTCAACAAACTTAAACTGCCAGATATTTTTGCATGAATGTCACGAATAGCTAAAACCGGTTTAAAATTGCTCAGCCTATCATCTGTTTGGAAGGTCCCTCGTTTTCTAGGACGGACATAAACAAACGTCTTCTGGGATAAGAGTCAAGATTATAAGTGAAGCAAAATCTGCTTGTATAATTTCTCTCCTGTCACAAAAAACAGCTACTCCGATTTTCAATATGTTAACTGCGATCACATCAGTCTGGAGCATTTCAATGTGAATCCGACTTAAGCTCACCTTTCGGCTTCTTATCAGGATCGACTTTCATGTCAAGCTTAACCTGTCGTGTGTTCATCTTGTCTAGTTCCGAGTCCGTCTCAACCAAAGCGCCAACAACTACTGCTCCCAATTCAGCATATGCACACCGATGAGCCATATCCAATGCGTGCAACGAATAATCTGACATTATCATTGTTGCTACTGTTGCCGTCTATTTCGGCCATCAGCGACCTATCAAACGGCAGTACATTCTTGCCACCTTGATTAACTATGAGCATTGTGGCGCGCAAAGGTCAAGTTCTGTGGCTCAACTTCATTCTTACTTCTGTCCACTGACCACGATGTTATCTTCATTAAGCTTGTGACCATCACGGAACCACATTAAGCATTACTGAATTCGCGAGAATATTATCAGGCTTGCGTAAAAACAACTTGCTCACTGAGTTAGGACCCTTACCCGCCCCTATTGCTTCGAGTTGCCGACTTGCCTCATAAACATCCTTCCTATTTGGTGCTAAGATTGTGTGACCTTGAAGTTGCAATAAAAATACAAAACAGGTCACTTACGGATAACACATTTCGCTCGGCTCCAATCATTATTATTACCATATATGTTTGTTTTATACTTACAATGCACAAGAAGCGTTAGACGTCTGTGGTCGCCAGCATTGTACTGTGTACAGTGATAGATTTGTCCAAGAGTAGGATATCACGTTGCGCGAGACAAATCAAATTACATTCGCTTGTCTTTGGCTGACTTGTCAACACATCCAGTCCATTGAACAGTCATAATTCTTTGAAAGATCGCAATTAGCAACTCTGCACTTTAATCATGGCCACCAATGGTAATACCAATGGAGTGCACGCTCATAAGGACGTTTACATTGTGGCCTCAACGCGTACACCAATAGGATCCTATCGGGGTAGCTTATCATCGTTACCGGCAACAAAATTAGCGGCTGCTGCCATCAAAGCCACCTTGGATCAAGTTCCAAGTATCGCCAAAAATCAAGTTCAAAAAGTTATCGTAGGTCAAGCCGTCCAAGCAGGATGTGGACAATCGGCAGCCAAGCAAGCACTTGTCGCTGCTGGGCTCCCTTACACTTGTCGCGATGCACTTGTCAACGAGGTTTGCGCCTCCGGGATGCAGGCCATTATTATGGCAACGAACCAGATTCGCTATCTTGGTGGTGATTGTGTGGTTGCAGCTGGCATGGAAAGCATGTCAAATGCGCCGTTTTACCAGAGGCGCTCCTTGCCTATTTATGGTGACTTCCGTGTCGAAGATGGACTCATGTTGGATGGTTTGACTGACACTTTCAATGACTGTTCCATGGGTGTTTGTGCAGAACATACTGCAAAAATCTATGACATCAGTCGAGCAGAACAGGATCAGTATGCAATTACGAGCTACAAGCGTGCGCAAGCGGCTCATGAGAATGGCACTCTTGCTCAAGAAATCTGTCAAATTGAGGTGCCAGGACCAAAGGGTAAACCTTCTATCGCGGTTGTCGAAGATGAAGAGTTCAGAAAGGTGGATTTTGACAAAGTGACAACACTCCGTCCGGTATTTGATGCGCAAGGTACAATAACTGCCGCCAATGCCAGTACACTTGCAGACGGAGCCGCAGCTTGCATTTTAGTTTCCAGACTGTTCATTGATAAAATGGATTTGAAGCCGCTAGCTAAGGTCGTCTCTTATGGAGAAAGTGCCAATGATCCTATCGACTTTTCCACGGCTCCTTCAGCAGCGGTGACTCAGGTGAGTCTCATCCTAATAAGAATTTTACAGATAGTTATACTGAATGCGCGGATTCATTTTAATAATCGTTTCAATCTTCTAGGCAATCGAAAGAGCCGGTCTCACAAAAGATGACATCGCGCTGTGGGAAATCAATGAGGCCTTCAGTGTTGTGGCCTTGGCTAACATAAAAATATTAGGCCTCGATAAGGAAAAAGTTAATATCAACGGCGGAGGTGTAAGCTTGGGCCATCCATTGGGAATGTCAGGCGCGAAAATAGTGAACACTTTAGTCCACAATCTCTTGACTGGGCAGTACGGTTGCGCCAGTATCTGTCGTGGGGGAGGGGGGGCGTCGGCTATCATCATTCAAAAGCTTTGATGGTTCACCACGTCTGAGACTTTTCATGTAAGATTTGATCGCATTTTTCTTGCTTAATTTTTCACACTTGGTAATAAAATCATCGAAGTTGAGGTTAGGATTAACCTCGTGGGCCCACTGTTGATAAATTTGCATTAATTTCTTAATGTCTTCAGTCTCGTTCCCCGGAGTGAACGTGATGGACTGGGTTCGGGTCTTCAAACGAGGAAGTCCCTCCTCTGAAAGTAGATCTTCGGGCTTGATGTTGTAACGACTTCGACCGTCCATTGTGATTGTGAAAAAATGTTCAAATTGAACTCAAAACGGTTGGAGCATGAAATCGGATGCACAACCTTGTCTCCTGCTGTGTTTCGTCAGCTGATTCGAGAAAGCAAGCACGCTGCATTTGTCAAGGTTTATTTATTTACTTTTCATCAAAAACAGTTTGACATTCATTACTCGTCAAATAAAATGCTTACAACTGTGCATTATATACCTATAGCAACTTTTATTCTGCTTCCATCCACCTTTATAATAACGTAAGTATAACAGTTGAAGTCGATTCAATTTTGATGCGCTTAAAAACTATCCAAAATTGTTCTGACGTCTAAACTCACCCGTCATTTTGATAACGAAGGTATATAATAGCTATAACATTGGGACATGTTCGCGTCACCTTTCCATATATATCCGATATGGGTGTGCATCCCCCGGAAGGTTGCTTGTTTAGTTTTTTATTCAACATAGTGTCATTTCTCATCGCTACAACAATTATTGTACGCTATAAGCAAATAGAGCAACATTGTCGCGATCTGCTATTGCCGGATGTCAATCGTCTATTATGGCGAAATAAGTTGGCATTGTTAGCTGGCATGTTGTCTGCTCTTGGCTTAATGATAGTGGCCAATTTTCAGGAATTGAACCTTCTCAAAGTTCACATGGTAGGAGCATTCTCAGCGTTTGGTTTCGGTCTAATATATTGCTGGCTTCAAACGCGCATGTCCTACATGATGTTGCCCATCGTAGAATCAGGCCTGCTCGTCGCAAGAATAAGACTATGCCTCTGTATTGTCTTCACAATAACATTCGTAATGAGTTCTATATTTGGCCCACTTGCTCACAAGCACTTCAACGGTAATGATCCAACAAATTGGGGTCCCAACGATGGTGGATACTTGTTTCATGTGATAAGCTCGTGCAGTGAATGGATCTCAGCGTTTGCGATTGACTTTTTCATATTATCTTTTGCTCACGAATTCAAATACATGAGCATAAGTTCTCCTAAATTTTACATATTATCAACAGTAATCAATATCGAGGATCGTAATTCGATCGATACACAAGCATCAATTGATACAGCGCCAAGGTTCGATCGATTCGGAAACAACCCAATAGTATTCAACGACAATCCGACACGTTAGTCAATCCAATGAAAAAAATGTGTCATAAACAACAAAAAATAAAAGCTGTGACAGAAAGTTCCCATAAGAGATGCAACAAAAAATGTGAGTTAATGATCAGCTGTGCGCACGTATTGCAAAAATACGTGCGCAAAATCGCACAAATTCACCGGCCAAGGTCGGACTAGTTTTAGCAAAAAAAGGTATACGTGTGTGGTTCGTTTTATTGGCGATCTTAATAACGCATCGATGTGTAGTATTTATCTTCATGCGATAAAGTACAGTAAAAAACAAACATGTCAAATAATTCAAACGATGCTGGACAGTCCAACAGTAGTGGCAGATGCACAAACGATCAACATGATGAGGATCTAGTTCCTATAGATCATTGGGATCCAGATATGGTCCAGCAAAACCACGTTGTACAACTTCTGCGTTTTGAACGACCGGAATCAGAATCAGGTGAATCATCTGACGCAGCTAATGGTGACTGGGTGATCAACAACGATTTCTATGAACTTGATCTGCTAGACAATACATCCAACCCAAACGCACAGCCTCCAATATATGAAGTCGAAGATATTGAAGAGGTCACTGATGATGAGAGCGATAACGAACACGCCTCTGACAGCGAAGATCATGACAGCACTTATGAAGAAGTAGTTAATGATGAAGGACTCGATGGTGGAAATCAAATATTAAATTACGATACATCGTTGCCTGCTCGGCATCAATATTTGGGCGAGAATCTTGAAGAGTTACCAGGTAGGCAAATTTTGGATGACAACCAGGTTGTCGAATTGCCCATACTAACACGGATGTCATCCACGACCGAGGTTTTGCTACCTGGTCAAACGTTGCCCCTAACATGTATCAATATACACCCGCATGTCTTGCACAGATTACTAAGGTGCATCAGAGAGGGACAAAAAACATTTGGCCTAACATCCATCGCAGATCTCAAACCTGGAATTCTCGGAACAACAGCCGAGGTTAGAAACTATGGTCTAGAAACAGACGAAAATGGTGACCAAATGTTGGCCAGTTTGATATTGCAAGGACGACAGAAGTTTGAATTGATATCGGTACAGCGTGGAGATTCGTTTCGTTACGGAACAGTCAAGATTATCGCAGAGTCTGGGGCACCATCTCCATTTCAGCTTCAAGGTTCATTGTCGCGATTATCAATCAGCACCCAGAAGCGCCGATTCGATCGTTTCAAATCGAATAAATTTCCACCTTGGATTCATCGAAGTTTCGACGCCCAAGAGCTTATGGATCGAATATTAACACTCCTCAAGCATTGGCTTTTCAGTCCTGAAGAAATAGCAGACTCAGAAGACAGAAGTGATGTAACTCATGAGAGTCAGAGCCAAGGCAACCGAAGAGACACAGATTCGATTAAACCCCAAACTTCTAGCGCATCAGCTGAAGCAACAACATCACGAATTGTGTCACTCAAATCAAACATGGATCCGCTCGAATTCAGCTACTGGATAGCTGCCAACATACCACTGAGTAACGCCGAGCGTGCTCATGCATTGACATTCAATTGTGCAATATCACGACTTAAATGGGAACTATCGCTTATCGAGGAGGCGACTCATTTGTGTTGCGCCAATTGTAATGCTATAATTTGTCGTAAGAAAGATGTTTTCTCAATGAGCCGTACGGGCCCACAAAGTTCGTTTGTTAACGAACACGGATGTATACATGATACTTTGACAGTGCATAGAGTCGATCGCATTCTATATCACAAAAATTATCAAGACATCAAAAAGTATAGTTGGTTCCCAGGATACACTTGGACTATCTGTAGTTGCTGGGGCTGTCACTCACATCTGGGTTGGAGATTCAAGGCCGATGATAATGCCTCACTCAAGCCGCAGAAATTTTGGGGTCTTTCGAGGCGCAACATTCGGTTAACCAAGCCCGTAACAGAACAGAGCTCACAAGAACCACCTTCTGAGTAGTTAAAGTTACACATTGATGTTTCATTGATCTTTTTTGTCTGTTGATTGTACCGACACAGAGGCGAAATTAAAAGATAGATTCGAAAAGGAGCGTGTTTGAAAGCTCTTAAATTAATGGAAACATGCATCAAACCTTTAGCAGGTGGTTGTAAGAGACCGGCGCCAAGTGGAAGCTTTCACGGTTGATAAACATATGGCTCATTGACGTGAAGGAATGCCACACTCTTATCGTGTTGGAATGCCGAAGGAACAAGTCAGCGGGCAAATTTCCGAATACAAAGTTAAGTGATTTACTCACGAAACCAAGGATGTTGAAACCGTAGCTTGCTGCTGCCTGTTGTTGTATTGGGCTTACTTATCGAATGGAGTGGCTAACAGGTGCAGCCATAGAACCACATGAAGCATAAGTGCGGATGGCGAAAGAAGCACATACATTCTGTTCGACTGAGCTTCGATGAAGCACACCAGATACAGTTCATTACAACATTACAGCAAACATCACAATTGAGAGTGAATGAAGATAGAGAATGTGAAGAGAGAAGAAGCCGACTAAGTACACACAATTTGGATAGCATATTCTTCGATATTGTTTGAGTGAATTTCCAGCCGACTCCATTACAACCACAGCAGAAGCAGTTGGAAGCCTCAAGCTGGGCCAATCAGGCGTCGCACTTCCAACTGTTAGTGCGTTTGATTCAACCACACAACTTTACATGTACTTGTACATGGATTTGCGTTGCTCAATTCGTCGCTGGTCTGATATACATTGAACGCTCAATCGATACATGCAAGACGCATTGATTGCGTACAAACAAGTTTGACGTAGCCCGCAAATGAACAAGCACACAAACAGTTGGACGCACGTCGGCAGTTCAACAGACGCACCAGCATCACAATATGCAGTAGACATCTGACACACAGACAGACATGCACGCTTATACACAAAACCAGTGCCACTTGTACGAGTTTAATTTTATAAAGCATCTATCTGAAGAAATGTTCTGAGCAATATATCGATGAAAACAGATTGATAATGTTGCTCATTTAAATTAACCACAGCACGATAACCTGATCACTTGTAATGGCCACAGAAATCATGCTAAAAACTAAAAAAGAATCTCTCCTCGCGCTGGAGGAGACGCTCAAACGAAAATTGTCTGAACTACAGGAATTGTGTCTCAAAGAAAACGAACTAACTGATCGACTCCACCAGGGCGATTCAATTCAATCTAGAAAACCAGATCCTCAGATGAGGCGGCGACCACTTCCGAACACGAGTGTCACCTCGAATGAACACATCATATATTCCGGCCTTTCAGACACATACCCAGAGCCAACCAACCACCTTCCTGAATCCACTAAGAGTTCGATTAGACCTGGCCAACCTGAAAGACGGCAACCGTTTATTCAACGACCATTGCCATTGGCTCCAAATGACCACGTAACACGAACACAATTCTCGAGATCACATCATGAGATTTCGATTGAGCATTCAAGTCAACACATACTACACCAAGGTCCTCATCCTTCATCATCAACATCGTTACAGACACACTCTTCTCAGACAAATACCCCACATGCTTATTCATCATCCTCTTCGTCTTCTTCGACATCATCATCATCAATAGCCTCCGACGAACGCAGAAAACTCCGTCAGGCTCGCTTGGAGCAATTGGCCAAATCAGTCCTGACTCAGACCCAATATGAAGGATTGGCCAACCTCAAAACGTTGCAACAACAACCTACTATAAGCAACAAGCGATTAGAATGCCAGCAGCATTCAGTCGAGCGTGCGCGTGAATGTGTCGGAGAGGCCAAATCTGCCTCGTCCCTAGTTGGTCCACCTGATACAGGTGTCATACCAAAATCTCTGTCATCAAATGTAGCTAGTGAAGTTTCATCGCGTTTTATTGGCACTCAAGCCACCAATGCCTTTCAACCATACTGGGAAGAGACAAAACCGTACGAGTTGAGTGATTTTTATAAATACAGTGCAAAACATCGGAAAAAACTCGACGATAACGCTGACGCGAAACTATCGCGAACCAACGAACATATTAATTCGTACACCCCCTTCTTGTGAAGGTTCAATTAAAGATTTATTTGCTTTGTTGCAAACACATAGCTGGATTATTTGTCTGAATTGTTGTTGATAGTGAGGTTATCGTCGGTGTTGGACGCTGATCCTGACTTGAAACCACCCACTGCCGAGCCAACTTTCTCTTCGATACTTTTGAAAGCGGTCGAGTTCTTTACATCACCAAGCTTTTTACTGATACTGCTTGAGAGCGAACCAAATATGTCGGTGGTTTTTTCCGCGGCTAACTTGACGCTTTCGCTGGTTTTTTGGTATCTGTCTCACACGAAAAGAAATATTAGGGTTAGTCACTTTCGTCGGGGGTCGGGTTTTAGTTGAGGCCTTGGGCGAGAGAATATAATGATAGAATAGTTTCGAGACTACCTAGTTGTGTTTGTGCTTAGTTGAGATTCAATACTGGATCCGAGATCGGAATGTTCTTGTTCTGTATCAATGTTAGATTCTATAGGTGGAGTCTGTGCCCTAACAAATGTGATAGCTTTGAGTTTTCGCGATAAATTAGTGAGAGCAGGAAAATACACGTATAAGTTATTAGTTACATACGCAGTGGTCTCCTGAACAGTCTTTAGACCATTTTGGACCTCGCTCGTGAGCTCTTTCCACGGACCAATTCCCAGCTTTCTTTTCAATTCCTGAGCATGCTTGAGGCGAGCCGCTAACACCTGACGTAGGGTTTGAATTTCTTCCTCCGTTTTAGCAAGCTCGGCTTTCAACTCCTCTTCAAGCTCACTGGGTACCTCGGGATTGGTGGCGGCTGCCGAATCATTACTCATTTCTGAATCCATCGTCCATATGGTTGATCTGCCGTCGATATAATGGAGTTGGCTTTAAACGATTTTTCTTGATGACTAATCACGCAAACGATCACTGATTATAAAATTATCCAAATCAGATAATTGTCATTATTTGGTGACAAGATATATCATATATGTATCCACTCATTTAGAGATACTACAATGCGCGGCGATGAAATGAATTGAACTCGCTAGCCCAGAATATCGTTTCTGTGTGCGCTTGCGGTGAGCGCACAAGTGGATCCAGTTGGGCAGGCTATGATCATGAAAATTTGCAAAAATAAGCGCTAACATGTAGAAAGCACGGAATTCAGAGAGAGAGAAACATACGCTACAGCAGTCACAAAGAATCTTAATAAACATGTATCGAACTAAACCGCATATTAACTGAATTTTATTTCTATTCTTTACGACAGATGGCTCACTTCAGCCCATAATCACATGCAAGAATTGTGAGGCGAATCTCCTCCACTACGTCCGCTTCCTATCATGTTGGATTCTTGTAACCGACGCTCAGCTGCCGTTCTTTGCCGTGACGAGCTCAATCCATAGAAGGCAGTGATGATCAGTCTCTCGTGCATCTCTTTTATTTTCTTGAATTCGGCGAATTCACGCTCCAGCTCAACGACGCGATTATGGCGTTCGGATAATTGTTGACGTAACACGTTGCATTCATCCATAGATGATGAGAATGAAGACGTTGACGAGGAGGATGATTGCAAAAAACTTGCATTCAGTCCTCCCGGCATTTGCAGTGGTTCGAGCGCCTTGAAAGCTTTTTTTGCTTTATTAAGGTTGCGTTTGTAACGATACTCGGCATCCATTAACTCTTGGTCTTTGCGACTCAACGCAGCCTGCAATTCCTCAATTTTGGCGTACAATGCGAAATGGTGATTGTCGGTATCTATGCTGGGCCCAGCCGTGTGAGACGGTGATTGTAAGACCGGCCCAGTTCCCACGGTAATATCTTTCATTTTGCTTTGCATCATGAGATATTGGCGCTTTATTTGGCGATTCTCATTCTCTAGCTGAGTGCACCTGAGATTTGCTGCTTCTAGTAGACCATCGAGGACTCCGTTGTTTTTCTGTGCACTCTCTTCGAGTTTCTTATGCAACAATTGATTCTCGTGCTCTAATCGAATCATGCGTACTTTCATGTCGCTAGTAGATGAGGCACTTGTGGAACCATGACCACCTACTAGTGAGAACTCGCCGTTAATATCATCGCTGTTAAGTGGTGTTGAGTTGCTGTCTTTTTTTCTGACATCAGGGTAATCAATATTGACACTGTCGACGATGGCCTCTGAGGTAGATAGCCTCTTTCCGGTCACAGATTGCAATTGCATTGTTGTTTTGACTAGTTGCTCGTTCTCATTACGCAAGACCGAGAACTTCTCCTCTAAGCGGGTAAGCTCGCATTCGACTTTATCAGCACGGTGAGACTCTTGGCTAGACTTGATCTGTAATTCTTGAATTTGTTTCTTATACTTATCAAGTTGTGAATTCAACGTGTTCAATTTGCTTACTTCTTCCTCTAATTCTACGTTACGTCTTATGAGCTCGCATATCTTCTCCTCATGACATTTGATCTCTCTTTTAGCTTCGGTCAATTTCTTATTGTAACTTTCTATTTTAACTTCATACTTTTCAACTTTTTCATACAAATGCTTTTGTTCGTCTAATTCATCGCGTAACATTTTAGTCTGGTCAGCAATCTTCAATAGATTCTGATGCTTTCCAATGAGATCATCTAAATCTTCTTGTAGTAGATTCGCCTTGAGACGGAATTCTTCCTTTTCGGTCTCAACTTTGAATAATTGGTCACTCAAACTTTGGACTTGATTTTGTAATTTGGATATCATGGCCGTTTTTTGCTCGATGTCGGGCGCATCATTCGAAACAGTGGCATCATGATGATTGGCCCCACTACTGCCCCGTCTGTCCTGCTTGCTGTAAGTGAGTCCAACAGAATTGCGACGCTCTGACATCATTCGTTCATTGTCAATCAGTAATTGATCACGCTCTATTTGCAAATGATGCAGTCTTTGTTCGAGCTCGTGACACTGCTGTGCCTTCTCTTCTCGACTTTTGTTTGCCAATTCAAGATCTCTCAAAATCTTCTGTTTGTCGTCAAAATATGAACTTTCTTCATGCTGCGATGCATTCATTGGCGAGTTAAATTTGACATTGCTTGGCGCCGCACTGAGGTTACTCGCATTCAACTGATGCGACGTTCGGCTTGTGTCTAATCGGGTGCTCGTAGGAGTGGATAGGTGACTACTGCTGCCATATCTGCTCTCTGATTTTGGTGTCGAGTTATTTATTTGAGCATCAGAGGAATCTGTCTTGTCATAACTTAGAGCTGAACGATCACCAGGTATTAATTCTTGAATGGCAGTCATAACATCATGCTGTACTTGAACGGGCAAATCCAAAATGCGCTGAATATAATCTTGCTTTTTGTCACAATTCACGGCACAACATAATATGAGCTGAATAAGGCGTGATATTTGCTCGGTATCGAACTCTTGGGCAATCAAGTTAATATCGGGGAGGACAAGCTCGAGGGCAAATTGTTGTGATAGAATATCGTTTGTATAATCACGTATTTTTTGGACAACTTTTTTAAGATTGGACACTCGTAGTCTCCAATTGAAGTGTGGCGGAGCTGGAATGATACGTCGCATCCACTCTTCGTCGAAAAATTGGGGAGCTATCTGATTGAGAATTTTGGCACAAAGAACGCCGTCTGAAAGATCCTTGGGTGAAGTGATGTCAGACGCATTAATAGTGTCATTGTCAAATGTGGACAACCATTGAATCAGACTACTGAATAGGCTCATCTTAAATATTTGCTGTCTGGCTGGCTTGTGTTGATGATATTGCACTGTTAGAAAGAGTTATTTGGCCTATCGCTGACACCGATCATGTTTAGTTGATAGGGAATGTTCAAATAAATTACGTAGCATGGCACCGCCATACAATCTGGTTGTTGTTATTAGATGTTACGATCTCATCGAATGCACCGATTACCTGTTAGGATATTCATCTGGACAAGATCGCGTCATGTGTCGATGGCTGGATCTAGTGCGAACTGATTGCTAGACATCGCAGCCTAGTATGCTTGAAGCATCCATTCGTCAACAGATAAATTCCATTGATCTCACTGCAGTGGCAGTTATTTTTTTCAATTTGAACTCATTTTATGGCGCGTTCAATTGATGGCTCAATACCATTATTCAAGATAAAGTAGTCTATCACCCCATCAGATTATCAGATGAACGAGTTTATGGCTTGCTTCAATGATTCAAAGGAATGAGAAACTGGCTTTGAATAAACACCAAAGATCAGTATGTTTACACGTTCCAATCAAGTCTATATTGCTAATGTCTGCTTCCGCAACACGCATGTGACGACAATAAAATCGAAGCTAGTTGATAAAGTAAAACATTTCACATTCACAAAAATGGTTCGAGCGTGGATAATGGACGAAGACTCAATGGTGGATCAACGAAAGCCGCACCGTCTCAGTGATGAACATGATATCAGCTTAGATTATTTGCGACAACTTGGTGTTCTGTATTGGAAGGTAAGACCAATGGTCATTAATTAAAAATTTGTCTTTGGGTTTATCGATGAGCCTAACACTAATAGAAATGTATGCAGTTTAAACCGAGCACCTTTGATCGCGATCCAGCCTTCATTGAAATGAAAAAATCCAGAGGTTACACATACCAAGATATAATAGAAGTGTCGCCCGAAAAATTGGACAATTATGAGGAGAAATTGAAAATATTCTATGAGGAACACATTCATACTGATGAAGAGATACGATATGTACTTGAAGGGAGCGGATATTTTGATGTGAGAGATACCGATGACAAATGGATTAGAATAGAGGTGAAGAAAGGTGACATGATTACATTGCCGGCAGGAATCTATCATCGATTCACCCTCGACGAAAATAACTATATTCGTGCTCTGAGGTTGTTTGTCGGTGAACCCGTATGGACGGCGTATGGCAGAGACAAGATCGATGAGAATCATCCGAGCCGTCTGAAATATAAACAAATGATTTCCTGCAATTAGCGATTGATTAGGTCAATGCTTTTCTAAAATAAAATTAATGATTGCGATTAACTGGAGCAGTTTTCGTATCTCATCACACTTCTAATCAAATGGTTGGCAAAAGCGTGATCGGGCCCGGGCTCGAACCGGAGACCTCTCGCGTGTTAGGCGAGTGTGATAACCAACTACACCACCCGACCGTATGAACCGATGGCGCAGTATTAACTATTTATCCACGAGACCCGATACAAGGGTATGCACGTGGAAAGCAAGTTAAAAAGTTGTCATGCCGCTCTATAGGTTTTATGCGTCCCCCGTTTTACTCTGATCTGATCAACACAGCTTACATTCCGCTAAAATCAATGCATCAAATCATACTACATGTAGTCCAATCCCATTGTCACGCAATCGGTTTCAATGCTTCGCAAGTTTTTTATTGCGTGTGATTTCCTCATATTTTCGTCTAAACATGCACACAATTATGCATATCTAGCAACGAAAAGCGTTCAGCAAGTGCAAACTTTGTCGTTTCAATCGAATTTGACAGCACCTCTGCCTATTGTGCATACGAATGTTCTTTATTCTTTGCATTAAAAATATCGACCGCACCTTACGAGCGCCATGAGTCATACTAATCCAAGGCTCTGCATACAATTGATAGCGAAAGCAGGTGTTTTTTGTTGCTACTGCTGCTATCTACGTATGCACTAATGTTAAGGCCGACTTAAGTATGAGTGTACGTCTGTGTGTGAGTTCATGCTTGACAGCGTCAAGCTTGCGATGTTAGTACCGCACTTAACGTCGTCACTGGCAACCTTGGCCAGGCAACATGTGGAACCAAAAATCCAGTCAGCGAAAGCAACACTGCCCCCATTCTTTTATACTTGACTGGCAAGCGTTTCGTGCGTATTTCTTGATGTTAGACAGCGACGACGACGACAACAACAACAGCGGAGACTATTGCGACTGAATCGACCACCGAGAGTATAACACCCAGAGTATGATAGGCTGAAAGGGAATGTTTTTTCTCCCACACAAACTTGACAGATATTCTATCGAAAAATTACCCAGTGCAATCATTTAGGTGATATCACACTCATATATATATATCATAATCTATGCCGTTGCGATGAGTTTTATTTATATTTGTTTTGTTGAACATAAGAAAATTTGCAATAAGTTGTTACCTTCATAAATAGATTTCACAACACCACCCACAATATATTGAATCATTATCGACGATGGACTAGCATCAAGTGAAATGAGCACAATCTCACTATGCACCGACGACAACCGCACACGAAGCGCTCGATTTATGATGGTTCTTTGGTAAATTCGAGCCAGCATTTTCCCGGCACAATCCCAGAGACACAAGATATATTCGATCCAGTGTTGGAATCCAACAGTGCTGAAGAAAGTCTACCCGTTGAAATATCATTTTTAGTACGCCAACATGCTCAGAGCGTGGCACGTTTGAACAGACTTGAGCGTCAGCTCAATGAATTGCACCGTGAGTTGGATCAAGATGAGCATCAAGTGAGACATCCTCTGCCTGCTTGCGAGCCGAGAGATCCATTGCACAATCAATGGCACTTGTCAAGTGGGCGCAATCCGTCGATTTTAAACGACTCAAGATTTTACACACACCAAAACAATCCGTATCACATGTATCAAAGTAACATAAGGCATCGAGAGCCAATGCCACATTTGCTAACGCCAAGCGTGTCTGAACGATATCGCATCCCTATGCCTGTGTTTCATCCAGTACCAAACTATCAGTCAATTAGAGCCAAAGGAGTAAATTTATCTGATGACAGCGGCGGTGAATACAGTCGCATGACTACTTCAGACAATGATGAACTTTCTAGCTTGCTCGACCAAATACTTAGAATATCATCCGGATCGAATCAACCAGCACAGGTTGAGGATCAAACTTCCGGACATGTCGTGACATTGAAGGATTGTAATCAAGTGTTCGTCGAGCCTGCTGTGCAATCTCAACACCGACAATCTGCCGATTCACAACTAGACGAAGCTGATAATTGGTTGAAGATGCAACAACATCGATTTCGTAATTGATTTTTTTTTCATGTCTTAGAGTTCAATAAATAAGAAAGTACGATTTTAGACGAATGTTATTTGAAGAACGCGCTCATTTTTGACACGATCATGCTCATGCGCAATTAAGATTCAATATGCGAATAATTTCGTCGATAATTTACTGACGCTCGTTCTCTTTATTATTATTATTTTATAGCTGTTCATATCATTGAGGTCGGAAAAATAGTGCTTTTCACGAAGCTAAATGCGCCATGAGCTTAAACAAAAACGGTGCTGCCCGGCCTGATGGACCGTCAAGTACTGTCACTGGCTCGCATCAGAGCCACTTGAAAAAAATTCAACAACGTAAGAGTGAAGCACGTTCGTGGCCATTGTTGGTGAAGATAGAAAAATTGGCGATCTATATGGCATGTAAAGCTGAAGGATGCAAATGCAATGGATGGAAAAATCCAAAAAACAACTGCAATACAATAACAGAAAGCGGACCGCCGATTCAGCTGGTATTTTCCGACCCACACGATGCAAAAGTCAACAATCTTGTAAATAATCCGGGAAAGTTCAAAATACAATCCAAAGTCTATCACTCGCCGAGTGGAATAGCCAACTCTACGTCGTCTGCCTCAAGTTCACAACAAAATGAACCTTGCCGTTCATGCACGCACGCGTTCGAAGATCACGTAAAGCAGTTGAGAGATCTAGAGGTAACAGAGATCAATAGGTTATTAAATATCGTCGTTGATGTTGAGAATCTCTTCATGTGTGTCCACATCGAGGAGGACGTTGACACAAAGTCGGTTTACTTTCATTTATTTAAATTGCTCAGGAAGTCCATCACCAGCATGTCATCTCCATCAATTGTAGGTCCGCTAGGGAGCCCACCATTTGAGAAGCCCAGCATTTACACTGCCATTTCGAACTTTGTTGCATACAAATTCACAAATTTGCAAGAGAACTCGTGGAAGATAATGTTTGACTTGGCGAGAATATTCCTTCATTGCTTGAATCATTGGAAGTTAGAGACACCTCAATCTCGCAGACATGTGTCCAAAGAAGACGCAGCTGCTTACAAGATCAATTATACGCGATGGCTATGTTACTGTCACGTACCAGGATTCTGTGACAGTCTAAAATACCATGAAGTTACTCAAATTTTTGGTCGGTCTTTTTTGCGGTCGATTTATCCTATAATGACTAAGCATTTATTAGATAAATTCGAGGCGGAAAAAGACCGAATGCCGTCCGAAAAGCGCGAGCTCATTTTATCTCAGCTGCCCAACTTCATTTCTTTGCTAATGTATGAAGTCAATCAGCACGAATCGCCCATTTGGGATCCATCATTCCAACCACCTTTACCACCATTCGCTAGACAAGCAAACTCCCAGTCTGGTATGTTATTAGCACCTAACAACCCTAGTTTTTCGACTGATTCTACAGGAAACAACAACGCTCCTATTCAAGGTGGCTCTTCTGTTCCTACGATTAGTATTGTGACTCCTCAATGTATACCATCATCTCACAGTATGGCAAATAGAATAGTTTCACAAAAAACGAATATCTACAATCGTCCTGGTCAGACAGTCAAACCGAAAACCACCGATAAGAGAAATAAAAGAGTCGCCAGCGATGATGGCTCTAGTCTCACAATGTTGGAGAAAAATGAAAAAAGAATCAAGATCGAACCCGGGCAAGTTGTTTGTAATGGAACACTAGAACCTCACAGAATCGACGAAATCATTAATGACATCAAGCACTCTCAGAATCTCGCCAAGATTGAGTCAAGTGCGACTGCGTCTCTGCTACCTGAACAAGGCGCACGCGATGAGGCCGCAAGATTAGAAGAGAGGAATAAGAAAATAGAATTCCATATCATCGGCAATTCAGTTTCAAGAAAAGTGACTCGCAAGGATCTTCTATGGTTGCTCGCGCTGCAGAATGTATTCAGCCATCAATTGCCGAGAATGCCTAAAGAGTATATAACACGTCTAGTTTTTGATCAAAAACATAGGACCCTAGCCCTCGTCAAAAACAATAAACCTATAGGTGGCATATGTTTTCGAATGTTCCCTTTTCAAGGTTTCACAGAGATTGTATTCCTCGCGGTGACCTCGAACGAACAAGTTAAAGGATATGGAACTCATTTGATGAATCATTTGAAAGACTACCATGTAAGACACAAGATATTCCATTTTCTAACTTATGCAGATGAATACGCGATTGGATACTTTAAAAAGCAAGCTTTTACAGCCAATATCACCGTCAAGGAAGAGAATTATCTAGGCTATATCAAGGATTACGAAGGCGCCACTCTCATGGAGTGCCGTCTTCATTCCAATGTGATACACACTCAACTGACATCAGTTTTGCACTTGCAAAAAGCAATAGTGAATCGTCTCATCGAGGATAAACAAAACGAAACTAGGAGAAAATTTCCAGGTTTAACTTATTTTACCGACTCAACAATCCAGGCCATGCCCATTGAAGAAATCCCCGGTGTTTCTGAGTACGATACGAGACAAGAAATCAAAGAATCCTCTATCTCGTCCACTCGATCCTATAAAGATGAAAATTCCGAAACTGCTGACTCTATTTGTGCCCAACTTACAATGATACTTAATCAAGTCAAGAGTCATGGTGCAGCTTGGCCTTTTCTCAAACCTGTGTCGCCTATAGATGCACCCGACTATAGCGATCACATCAAATATGCGATGGATCTGAAGACGATCGGTGACAGGCTCAAAAATAGGTATTACGTGAATCGTCGATTGTTTGTTATCGACATGAAACGTATCTTCAATAATTGCCGATCATATAACACCCCCGAGACGGAGTACTACCGTTGTGCAAACGTCCTAGAGAAATTCTTTTTCACTAAATTACAAGGTATGAGGAAGATTTGTGAAAGAAAGTAATTGTGTTAATTAAAATAACCAAAGATTCGGAAATGCACATATCCCCCTCCTTGCGAGTCACTTTTACTATTTTATTACCATTATTAATTACACTCAATAATGTGTGTATTGCAGGAGTCTTATGAGAGGAACTTTTCCTGTAGAACAGCCGAGAGCTAGGTACTTTCCATTAGGTGAAAATTCAACATCATTGATGATTTTATAATTTTTGCCGACATTTGGGAAATTTTTGTAGATCACACGAGATGTGGTGTTGTACAATTTCACTTGATTCAAGGTATGATTTGACGAAGCTACCAGAAGTTCACCGTCGTGTCCAAATTTCAATTTTGTAATGGGTGAATGGATACTAGTAATAGTCTTGATTGGTTGTGGATCTTTAGAGGACATACAGTCGGCAAGACCGAATAGATTAACGACTCCGACATTAGATCCTAATGCAATGAGTTGAGATTCAGCTGATATCGCTACAGAAGTAGATTCGACACAAGCGTGATCATTAAATTTGTGCTTGCATTTAGTGTGGTTTCTGAGGTCCCAAACATAAGCAGTGCCTCTCTTTCCAAGTGTAATTAGCTCAGATTCATTGATGAAACCAACGGCGACTGCATCCTGATTCATACGAATAGTGTGCACATTCTCAAATGAATTAGCATCGATGACTACAACATCCGCGCTATCGTTTTGACAGGCTATAAGCTTCGAATCGCTGGAAATTGTGAATTCATTGACAGGCCTCGCGTGCCTTCCTATGCTAACAATATTTTTCGCAATCGTTCCTGAAGCAAAGTCATAAACATACACAAGACCACGATGTCGCGGGCATGCCACCACGATTGCGGTTCCATCAGGTTTGATCCTGGAGAATGTTTTCCGGCTGTTTTCAATCTTGACTTTCTGTAGGTATGTGTTCTTTTCCCCATCAACTTCATATAATTCGATGGTTCCATCGCTTATACAGACCATGGCTAGAGGTTGTTGTGGATGGAATTGTATGTTGTCGACAGGAAGTCTATTGAGACGCTGATAATTGATTGGCGCAACTTGTTTATATTGTAATTCATTGGAAGCCAGGGAATGCTTGATTATTTCTCGGGCTTGCAATGTTAATTCATCATCACTATCTGAACCATGAGGGTCCCTTTTCAGGGGCGCAGCTACCTTGAACTTTTTGAGTTTGTCATCATCATCAATCCAGGCAGGTTGTTTCTTGGATTGGCTCGGAGTCGAACCGAGTGCCGTTTCAAGTGCATTCATCATAGACACCGAACAACACATTAATGAGAAAAAAAATAATGGGTGCACGTGTTAAAATCGATGACCAATTTGCTATTGAGTGCTGGTGATTCAACACACATGCGCAAAGAGTCTTCTCATCATTGGCGCGTCGTTCGAGCCATCGTTAAATTTTGTATCAGCTGCACGTTTACCCTCACACTTCGAGCGCATCCTCATTTTTATTATTATTATTAGTAATTTACTATCATTATTTTCATCTACTATATTGAAAATTCCATACAATCCACCATGAGCAATGAAGGGACAACTAATGTTGACGCCAACGATGACGAATGGATTACCAGCGATGAAGATGAAATTTTTCCACCGACAAGGCCCAAACGTATTGATTCGTCACTCGAGAATGTAGCGAGGGAACGATTTGGGAATATTTCAGCCATGGCCTTGTTACAGAAGTTATTCCCTCATTCAGATTTCAACAAGGGAATGAATCTCAGCCAAATGGAGATCTTACATGCTCTCCTCGGCCAGCCGATGCCTCATCGTAAAAAATTGCACCAATATAATACCATTGAAGATGCTGTTGAATTAATCAAAACATCAAAAAAGATTCTCGTGCTATCGGGCGCTGGAGTTTCAACGTCGGCTGGCATACCGGATTTTCGTAGCGAAGACGGGATATATGCTCGGCTTCGCACCGATTTTCCTGATCTTCCAACGCCTCAATCAATGTTTGAGATCGACTACTTTCGACAAGATCCACGACCGTTCTTTAAATTTGCCAAGGAGATTTATCCGGGCCAATTTCAACCGACTATCGGTCACAGATTTGTCAAATGTATCGAGCAACATGGTCAACTGTTGCGTAATTACACTCAAAACATTGATACATTGGAGCAAGTGGCTGGAATTGAGCGTGTGATAAATTGTCACGGTTCGTTTGCCACGGCCACCTGTACGCTTTGCCGAACCCGAGTAGATTCGGAGTTGATCAAGGGCGATATTTTGCAAGGAATAATACCAAAGTGCACAAAGTGTCCCGCTGATTGCGATCAAATGGCTGTCTTCAAGCCCGATATTGTGTTTTTCGGTGAAGGTCTACCAGACACTTTTCACAACACATTCTCAATGGACAAGGACCACTGTGATTTGCTCATCGTAATCGGATCGTCAATGAAAGTTCGACCTGTAGCCCTCATACCGCATAACGTACCAGATTCTGTGCCTCAAATTTTAATCAATAGAGAGCCACTCAACCACATGGATTTCGACATCGAGCTTCTGGGAAATTGTGACAACATCATACAAGAATTGTGTTTAAGACTTGGAGATGACTGGGCAAGCTTATGTCCAGCAGAATCTTCAAGATTGCAACAAATCAATGAGCTACATCTAGAACCTGGTCGCGCAAAGATAATCCAAAATGATGACATCGCTGGCCCGGCAAGCGAATCTCTCGCCGAATCGGTAGTTGCGAATGAAACCGATGGGTCGAGTCAATACGAAACAGACGACGAAGAAGATGAGATAATTGCAAACACGTCGAGTGTTGCCACAAAGTTACCACCGTCGTCGTTCTTATTCATCGCGCCCAGTCGTTATATATTCACAGGGGCCGAAGTTTCAGAACGCGAAGTCAATCGATACAGGAAAAAAAACAATATCGTACAAGAGGGGTCACAGTCGAGCATTTATTGTACGCGTTAAATAAAGGTATTGTAATACCCATAGCGTTCTTTATTTTCTCTCCTGGAGTAGAATCATATCACAGACATAAAGTAGTTGTAGTAGTGAACTGGCGTCGTGTGGAAAATTTGTTAACCGATGAGATCATTGTCTTAATTGGCGTACGGATTCTACATTCCGATTTGGGGCATCATTCCCGAGTTCATCACTTGGCATTGCTAAAACAGAACGAAAAATTCAACTAGTTAGATGTTTCACACTTGATTGAACGTGTTGTTTGAGTCACGTGTACAATTAAATCAACTCACCTGTCTCTTCTTCTGCCAATTGTTGTGGGCAAGCTTGTATTTTTCCATTTCTCTGCACCAATTCGCGTAAATGACACGAAATTCACTGTCTGACGGAGCCGAGCAAGTTTCTGTAGAACGCGGTTCAGTGAGATAAGTGAGAACGAGAATGATTTTTTGTGTTAGTTCAAAAGTAATACGCTTGTCTAGTGTTGAGAGCTAGCAACTGAAAAATGCAGCGCGAACACTTACTTGTATCAACGATTAAATTATAACTATAGAGGACCTGTGAGTTCAAACGGCATTGGTACCAGCCAGGCTCGTTGGCGCTCATAATAACCAAACCTTGATCGGCGGCCAGCACAAATTTGTCGCGTCGCATCGGTATGGGTGTCGGGTAACCTTGCATCATGCCATCGTGGTGCCTGTGATAGAACCAATTGACATAGGAATGTTGTTGTTGCTGCTGGTAGAGCGATGATTGTCTGGCCGCTGACGCTACACCTGATAACGGTGGTGAGGATGCAGATGCCGCGGCCATCATGAGACTCACGTCTAAGTCGGGCAAGCTTAGCGGACAAGGCAAGTGCACACTTTGGCCCCATGTGACGTGCACGTCCTTGTGTCGAATGTGATTCTGGCACACGTCCGAGAAATCGACGGCCACATCTTGTAGCAGATTGAGACCGCCACCACTGCCGCCTATCGACAACGCCTGATGACGACACTCTTGGCGGTCCTTGTCCCAGCCACAGTAGGGATCGCGGCTGCATTGCAGACAGCTGTCGTGACGTTGTTTACAATTTAACAAGCTGAATTGTCTTACGGCACTGTCCGATGCCACATACAACGACTTGTGGCGTGCGGATATCTCGAGCGCTCGAATGGGCTCAGGAGTAGGCGTTGCCTCGAAGATCTCAATCAAATTCGAACGAGTGCCAGCAGAGTTTTGACTAGACCACCCAAACGAAGAGCCGCCACCAGCCAATGGTACGTCCTGGACGTTCCACTCTACAATCTTGTACACTTTGCCTGTGTTTGTACCGGCAAAGTATACAGTGTATCTCACACCGTCCAACTCGAGCGTGTCCACTACGATCTTGGTGAACATGACGTCGCGACGATAGAATACGGGACGTCCGTTATCGTGCGCCACCGCTGAGTCCATTAGCGGATGGCTTCGTATGAAATTCACGGCCGTGTCGGACAATTGTTGAGTGTCATCAACACAAGTGCCCGGTTTCGGCTCGTTGGCACTGACTTGCGATTGCACCTTAAAGCTGGGCACCGGCAACCAGGCAGATCCGGAGCCCAATTGTTCCTTGAATTTGCCATTGAATGCCTCCTGGATGGAGCTCAACGAGAACGTGCATATTGCTGAGCCGGTGAGCCCATTATTAGATGTTGTGAATATGCCATGGAATTTTCGATCGTCGTAGGGATTGCGATAGATGCTTTGGATTTCGTCGAAATAAAACGGAAACTCGCCCGGTATCGAGCAATTAAGGCGTGCCTTCAAGTAGGTGGTCCAAACTTTGTCGTTGAGGTGTCGCTTAGAGCCGTTGTCTTTTTTGCAGACGCGCGCCACGCGGGAATAAATCGACTTGCCGCAATTGATGAATTCTACTGCACTTTCGCGAAAAAAAAAGTACACATAATCGCCAATATCGAACGATCCTACGAAATTGGGCTCTGTCATACGAGTGAACAAGTTGGTAATGAATCATTAGTACTTTTACGTGACAACAATATTTGTAACAGATAGTAATAGAGTGAAAAACTTACTGTCGAGCCACGTGGAATCGTATTTGATTGTCCGTTTGGCCTCGTTCACTTTGTCGCGAGTTGCATTGTACAATTCGGAACGGAATATCAGCGTATCGGCTTTACTAAACTCGGCCACACTGCCGCTGTACAAGGCGGGCGCGTCAGACGGATTGCCGTGCTCGACCCAAACGGCGGTGGAATTGTCGTCGGGGTCGTACGGACACTCGGCCTGAGCCGAGCCACCAATGCCTGGTATCGTGTGATCTGGCACGTACGACAAATTTGAAGTGATCAAATAGTCCTTGGGATTGTAAGCGTTCGTGCCGCACACGTACAATTTATCACCATATTTTCCGACAGGTTGAATGACTTTGATGTGATTCCTGCAATCATAATTCTATTGTTTACAAGCGTAAGGATGTGAGGGATAGAATAAATAACACACAGCGGTTAGTAATGAATACAATACGAATGATCAGTCAGTCGAGAGACGTCATTTACTATCATCATTATCGTTAGAGAGTCAGACAGTCAGTCCGCCAAGAACTAGAGAACGAAAAAAAGCTCGTAAGTGGAAATGATCATTACACACACACACACACACACACACACACACACACACACACATACACAGACAGAGTGAAGAGAATGAACAAAGATATCAACAAGAAGCCCGAATGCATTTGTGTCATGCTCACAATACGCTAACACACATTGAGAGTGCACATTGCAAGTGCTAAGAGCGAAGAATGAACGATTGTTAGTTTGTAATAATAATGATGATCATCACAACAACGACAATCAAATTATTGGCGTTCGCTGTGTACACTTGTTGTGTTGATCGAGTTCATTGTGCGTCCGTTGTGTGGTGAGCAACGAGACCCAGTGACCAATACAAGCGGTGCAAGTGCGTGAGTGTGAGCCTTATAAAGCAACCAAACATAGCACAATTGCCCATTAAGGGGAAGCACAACAAACGACAATGTCAAGTGAGGTCACTATGAGTGAGTCAGTGGGCCCAGCAGCCAGCCAGAGAGCGAACGAGCTAGCGAATGGAACACATTTCAGACGAGGTAATTGGCTTGACTTGTCCATTGTCAGCTAGACATAAACTGTGTGTGCGTGTGTTAGTATAAAGCATCAGTGGTTCGACATTAGATTGACAAAACAGCAGTACAACAACGAAGATGACGACGAATAGCCCGTCAAAATAAGATTGAGAGAAATGAGACTTGCTATCTTGTAACAAAATCAAAAAAAGATCCAGCGATTCTTTTATGGTGTGAGTGTGTACTTGCGATCGGTAGAAATTGCAATTGCTCTCTATGTCTCTCGCTTTCTTGCGCAATCGATCGAGTGATCGAACAACGATCGTATCGTTATTTGATTGCGCTTGAACGCTCGAATATATGAGATAAAATAGGAATGAAAATGTTCGTATGAGTACAGAAAAGAACGAGGAAGAAACGAGTTTAGTTTGAGCGATTGTCCACTCGAGAGGTGAGATTCACACACAATAGACGAACAGGACACACACACATATTGAAACGAACATCAAAATAAAAACATCAGGGATGGAGAGAGAAAGAGGATTTCGTAATCAGAGATATAAAATAGAAACAGCAAGAGATTTTTAGATTCTGAAACCCTGAGACTGTGTGGCACCACTGTGTATGACATGTGTGTACATGCATGCTGATTGCACTGATTGCTGATTTGCTTGTGTGTTTGGTATGGAGCTTGGAATGTCGTTGTTGCTGCTGCTGGTCGTCAAAATGACGCCGATGTCAACTATATAATGACCTTCAGAGCGATCATAAACACACATACATCGCGTTTACGACTCTAGTTGTCTGGCCAACGATTGACGGTCGAACAAGTCGAGCTCCAAGTAGCAGAGGGCCGGAGGTAGCTTGCTAGATGGCACCATCATTGGAAACATTGATGGACCATCGACGACACATTTGATGCAAATTGCTTCTCAAATTTGCAACAGCAGCAGCAGAGGAAGCAGCGACTGCCTTTATTTGATTTGATTTGCTTTGAATCAGTCACAACAAACACACCGAGTGTTGGCTTGATTGCATTGGAACGTTGGAAACGTGAGCTTCTCATTAATTGAACATCAACATCACAGACGACAACGGCTACTACTTGAAGAGCAATCGTTTACAACCTCTCTAAATAGCTGACTATAGCTAAACAGCTACAGCTATAGTTTAAGGAATAACAGCAATAACAGGTGAATATTGAATTATTTATGACCCCCAACAAAACGATGATAAATGCCGCAGTAGCAACACCAATAACAATGCCAACGACACAATACACGGCAATAGAAGCGCCAAAAACGAGACCGTGCAAGCCGTCCGTCAAAAGAGAACGTTACAAAATTGAACTCAAGCATCGTCGTCTGACTCTATTTGCTGCTATTGGGGAGAAGCTATCGCGGAATTCTCGACATGTACTGACTGTTTTAGCGTTTTTTGCACACACTCACTTGGTGTAACTTTTGTTGTAATTTTCTGCTTTCGCTCATATCGATAGACACGTCTTTTCATTTCCAGCGAAGCAGGTGTCTGCAACATCAATTGAGAGGCAATTGCTGCTGCTGCTGCTGCCGCTTCTTGAGGCTCAAAAAGTTAGCAGTGTAAAAGGAGCGAGCTAGAGTTTGTTTGTTTGCTTGAGCAAAGTGAACTCAAGAAGAAAGACTTATATCGCAGTTGTGAGGCGACTTAAGCTCAAGACATGCGAGAGAAGCTTGAAACATTCTAACAAGCGCAGGTGCTTTTACCGATGAATTCGGGCTCGAGCATGAGAAGCTCAATGAACAGCGAAATAGCAAACAAACAAGTTGCCATAAATAATCCGCTTATCGGTAGTGCCGATCACTGAATGGTCGAGTGGTCGTATAATGTCTAGTGAGCGAGCTGAACCTGACAACAAGACTTGACATGAAGAGTTGGCTCAATCGAGACACACTTGTCACTTTGCTTGTTAGTTGAACATTGGCAACACAATGCTTTGTTCATTTTTTGCCCAATTCTCGTCTCTATTTGCATCTTTATCGACGCCTAACTAACAAGCACATTAAACTACCTGGACTATCAAAGGCAAACCGTTCTAGCAAGCCACATCACATGCAACATTATATGGTTCGTCGAGATGACGATTCGCGTCGAAATTGGATTTGGTCGCATCGGAGTTAGAGTCGGAGCACACAAAAGAGCTTCTCAATCTAAGTCTTAATTCTAACGTATTTAAAGCGATCGTTTTCGACATAATTGCATACAACAATAATGATAGTTGCTGCTGCCATTGCGGTAATTCATTGTAATGTAATGTTGTAATTGGAACGCACGACAATTGGTAAGCTTAATTTAGTTGTCACACTGACGGCACTCACACATTGAGGAATGCAACGCGATGCACGCAAAGCAAGTGTCTCGTTAGTGTAGCGTGAACCATTCCGACACCAAAGAAATTACACTGAAAGACTACAGTTGACTTACCTCTGACTTTCCTTTGCCGGCACATTTCATTGGATCTGTCGGTGCCAATCGAATGGCGTCTCTCTGTTTGTTGATGCAATTTTTTCAATGGATGTTCGTATGGATTTGTTTGGTTGATGTCGGATTGATGAAAGAATATGAAAAAATTGAGAAAGAAAGGTTATTTTGGTTAATACTGATGTCAATTTGTTTGCTGATGATATTGCAGAATTTAAATTGAAAATTATCTAGGAGTTGTCTTCAAAAATGACAATGAACAGTGAAGATTACGCTTAAATACTAGTGTAACATCTGATCTGATGAGTTTGTTTGTTTTGCATTATATCAACAGAAAGTTTCACTTATTGACATAGTCGAGTGCGATAATTATTATGGACAACAATTGTTGCAATCTCTTCCCCAACTTTGTTTGTTTGTTCACTAACAGCTTGGGCCAAAGTTTGCATTCTGTCAAAGAGTTTAATTCGGATTCGCTTAAAGGCGAGTTGTGTGTCATATCAAGTTGTGAGCGGAACAAGCAATTGCTTGTGCCGTCATTGTTATTGTTATTATTATTATGCAAAGCATGCAAAGTGTGACATGAAACGAAATGAAAGAGTGCACACTGTAATGCACTGTCACTGCGAAGCACGTGGGTTATTTACATTGAGAATTTAAATTGGATCTCGCCCACGGCGACACGTTACAACAATAACACGTGCGCCGCGTATCGGTTGCATCACGACAAACTCTGTCTAATCTTTGTACTGCTGTGACATTAATGATGACAACAAAGCACAACATGTAAACATCATCGACATGGATGGACAAACTCTAGTCTGGTAAGCAAATATTGGGACTTCCAATCAAACACGAGCAATCAAAATGTCGAGCAAGAATTGGCCAATCAACGTTGCTCACTCACGTGGCTTATGCCCGAGCTCAAACAGTAAACTGAGACGCGCGCACACTCACACACTCACGATTATGTGAGACCGAAGGAGAGCAACAGAATTGTAGTTGCTTTTGAGAGATGTTGCGTATCATTGATAGCCACGCAGCCGAGACAGCTTCGAGCTTGCTCAACTCTTGTAACTTGCTCAGCTGGTAAAGCAATGATCATCTTTCGATGCTGGTGTTTAGGTGAGACAATGGCACGTGCCTTGAATTAAGGCCAGCCAACGGAGAGAGAGAGAGAGAGAGAGAGAGATGATCGCGCCTGCCGCAGGCATTAATTATCTCAATGTGCGGCAACAACTGAACGTTGTTGTTGCTGTTGCTGTTGCTGTTGCTGTTGCTGTTGCTGTTGCTATTGCTATTGTTGAGGTATCGGCGCATCAGTCAGTCAGTTTTACTCACTCAAGGGTCGTGACAGCGCGAGCCGTGAGCGACTGTCGTGGTGGGGGCTATGAGTAGGATTGCACGTGCGAACAACACACGTCCAACAGACTGTATGACTGCATGTGAGAGCTTACCAAGTGTGTGAACGAGAAGAACGACTACAGAGCAAAGTGAAGCACAAATTGAAGAAGCTGCCAACGTTGGTCAGGCCATCTATCGCTAGCTGGCTATGATGAGCCACGTGAGCCGCTAATGAGTGCTGTGGCGTTGCACCTGGCCAGCCAGCCGAGACTGCAACATTGCACTGCAAACGAGCGTTGCACGCGTGCACGTGCGCTAATGAGTGTCAGAATTACTTTTCTTTCATTCATTCACTCTTTCATTGTCTCGTTGGCCAGCATCGATCATATTCATACACTCGCTTCGTTTGTTTTGGTTGGCTGCCCGTATCGTCGCATGGAATCAAAATAGAAACAGAATCATGAAGAAGAGAAGCTGACATGGAAAATAATGAAGATTGTTATCACAGCTTGGTTTCCTCTCTAGTTAGTTATTCTTTCACAGTGGCGTTCGGTAATTTCAGTAGACAGCAGCACCTCGCTGTAGAGTAGCTTTAATCTCAACATTGTTACTCATGAGCGTCGTAGTTGTGAGAGCTTAACTAACAAACGCACGTGCAAACGATTGCAGTTGCAGCGCGATGCGATCAACAATGATCTAACAAGTGCTACATACTGTAGCTACAATGGCATGCTACGCCAGCGTCATCATGCGATATCGTTCAATATCGCGAGCATGTGAGGATGCAATGTAATTTGGAAAGTCAGTGAACGAAGGCTACTCTTGTGCATCTAGTACAGTTTGAACAGCGCGCAAACTGCACGTGTAACAGCCACCGAGACGGAAATGAGGCTTATTCTCACACGCGCCCTATTTTAGTGCAAGCTTTTACTGAAGTGCGCGTGTTGTTCGTCAAGCTTTTGTTCTTTGGTTTATTTTTTCGTTCATCTCCGTTCATTTTAGTTTATAAGAGTCGGCAACAAACCAAGTTAAAGAGCGATGCATAATACAACATAACGAATAGATCGTGGAGCGTAACGGCACGTTCGCCCCAATAATTCTCTCTGTACTCTTTGTTCTTTGCTCATTTGCTCGACGTGCAAGCGTTGTTGTCGTCGCAATGACGCTTGCCATACTACGACAGCTATGTTGTAGCCGTTGATGCTAAGCGAGCACAGAAGCATAGATGGAAAGACAGACGGACGAATAGGCGGCAAAGAATGAAATGTAAAATAAAATGAAATTTTAATATATGATCGTCGTTTGCTACCGTCTCGCGCGTGCCAACTGTACACTATTGAGCAATAGTGCAACGCTTTATCGTAAATCACAGCTCAACGAGCACGTGTTGTCTGTTTGTCTGTCTGACTATGTGCGAGCGCGTCTCATCTGTTGGCAAAAAGAGAGGGAGAGTTGGCGCTCGAGAACACCCAATTGTATTGTCCCCACTTCCTTTGCGGCCTATGTAGCCTTTTCTAGCTATTCTCTCTGTTTCTAGCTGTCTTTTGTGGCCGTTCGCGGCCTCTTTGGGCTAGCGAATCGAACAACAACAACAACAGCTTGAAAAGCAATGCAGTTACAGTATTACAGTTGGCACACGCGCCAATTCTGCAAGCTGTGGCCATGTGATGATGCTGACGATCGTTAAAGAAATTTGCGTGTCGAAGTCATTGAAGTAAACTGCTGTGTGTATGTGTGTCAACTTATTGGCATACAGTTACTTGTGCTCGTCAATTCGAAGTTGAAAGTTTTCAGCTGAGAAGACGAAGCAATGTTATTGCTATTGCGGCTCTAAAATGTTTGCCACTAATGTTTGTTCACTTCGGTGCACTATAGCAACTGATATCAGCCAAGCTATCATACATCTATCACGGCTATAGCAGCTATAAAGAGCGCCCAACAACAATAAATGAGAGTCGCTTGCTTTTTTTCTCTACTCTTTTTTTACTCTTTTCGTCCTGATCGATGGCCACACAAACACACAGATACGAGTACAATCTCAATCCTTTTAGTATTTGCATTGGATTTTCGTTTCCCTTAAACTACTTTGGATATTCAGACTATTGTAAACACTGGGCGTGCATGAGTTGGTGGGACGGGCACTGATTGGGGGTCGAAGACACCAACTGATGTTGACGATGTCGCCAACAACAAGTATGTAATAACAGCCAGCAATAGTCATAGCTATGTCAATGAGAGAAACGAACGAGGGGGATCGTTATCGCGCTCACTTCAGCTCTTGCTGTTGTGTCGTTTCTTTTCACTGAGTTCTGCGTTTCTCTTTTGGGCGTCATTCTTTCTTTTTTGTTGTTGTTACGTAACTCCGACGTTGCACTTGGAGCCAACGTCGACTGACAGCAACGGTGTCAACAATCGAGAAGAGTTGACGATATTAGTGCAAACAACAAACTAACAAACTGCCGGCAACTTTTAGTGAGTGCGTGCGTGTGCTCACTCGAGTGAGCACATGCACGCACGCCGGTACAGAGGCCAAACTTTAACATTTGGCCCCAAAACTGTTTCGCAATCGCCGATATAACGAAGCCGTTGTAGTCGTTGCCTCGTGAAACACACACACATACACACTCAGAGTTCAATGCAATCACTGAACTCTCTCACTCTCGTTCGTTCGTTCGTTCGTAGTTCAAGTATGTGTTTGTGTGTGGGCGCCATTGTAAGCAAGCAGAACAACGAAACGCAAAATAAAAGAGTCGCAATTTATTATCATTACTTGACCCAGCGAGAGGCGAAAGGCGACAGGCGTAAAAGCAAGCGAATTGCACGTGAGTCACGAGTAGTGAGTGAGTGAACGCGCCAAATCGTCGCTAGTTATGTGCAATGCCGGCTAGCGAACTATGAGAATGCATGCGCGCGCGCGTGCGTGCGATTCAAGTGGGCGTAAACACGTGGCCTCGCGTTTGAGGCCTGTTTAGCACGACAAGGGGGCAGCTCAAAGGAGAATTGGGTGCAAGACTCTCCCATGAGCCTGATTGGCCGCCGCCGGCGCTGTCATTGCAGTTCGATTTGCATTTGCATTAGCAGTTGTTTAATAAATGTGTAATAACTGCGCACAACGTTCATTGTGGTGTGTGTCACGTGCGTGCCAGTGTGTAAACGAACTCAAAGTCAAAACAAGAGCAAAGAACACCGCAAATGACAATGCCAAGTATGCAGGCGCCAAATGAATTATGAGCTCATCACGAGACGCGCGTCACTTCAAACAAACAAACAAACGAACGACCCAACGAACAATGAAACAAAGTTTGCCCACTCTCAGCTGTCGGTTTTGTTATCGCTATAGTGCTAGTTATCACATTGATTGCTAATATCTCGTCGACTTTAGTTGAGATACTATACGCGCGCACGCACTCACAGCGCTAGAGACGAACTAAATATATCTAAGTATAAATGAATAGAAATGGAAATATAAATGGCGATTGAATTGGATTGAAAAGCGTGCCACATGTTTTGTCACAACCAACACCACAACAACTATTGACACACAATTCAGCACGAATGTCCATATAACGTGCCAAACAACAACAAAAGCTCACGCGATCAAGTTATGGCACGCGCAAGTTTGAGGAGAGCGCGTTCACACGCCCAACTCGACGAATGCTGTGCACATGGTGATGTGCGACGCACGATGACGCAATTATGATGTGAGAAATAGAATAAAAAACACACATACACACGCACGACATTTGGCTCGTTCCCTCTCTGACGGTGCGTCAATGAAAGTGACACACAAGAATAAGAACGAGAACGACAGGAAACGAGCACACTGTTTGTTTTTCTCCTGCCTTATTCTAAGCGTCAGCGAACGAACACCACTAACACGATGTCGTCGTGTTAGTTGTCACTTGTCAAATGATTATATCAATACAGACAGATTGTCAATAGAGCATCAGGGCGTGGCACTGGCACATCTGCACACGTCTACACGATTTACCTATGACAATCGATTGTGAGACCAGGTCAGACCAGGAGTTTGGCACGATAACAGCTTCGATAATGACAACAGTCCAATAACAACCAATCATAATAACAACATTAGTCGTCTCGTTCGAAGATGATGCTGTGCCTCCTAGCTATGCTCAGCATGGAAAGCGTTCGGTTCTGCGAAAGAGAGCGCTTACTGGGAATATTGATCGCGAATCAAGATGAAGCTCAAGCGATTCAAGATAAGATTCATTTTGAAACCATTCAAGTGCTCCTCGCTTGCCGTTGTTGTTGGTATTATTATTATTATTATCGTTGTTGTTGCTGTCGACGTCGTCGTCGATGCCAATTTATGTGAAAATCAATCTAAACATGTTAAACAAACAAACGAACGAACGAACAAACAAACTTTGTCACGTGCACACTCGCTTGCTCATTCACTCAAACGCGTGATATATCACGAAATGACACAAAAGCAGGCAGGCACGCACTCACAATGACGGCTAAATCGAGCTTCTACTGAAGAGCGAGGTCGAGTGACGTAAATCAAATGGACTCGAATCGAATTGATTCGCGAATGTTGCGTCGGTTGAAGTTGAATTGGAATCCATTGATCGCTTGTGTAGCGCGCTAGGTTGCCAGAGAGCTTGCCGTTGTGTGTTCAATCGAAATTCTATAGAATTACACTCGTGCTACACTCAGCAACGGCATAAGCGCTTTTGCTCTTCCCACAGCTCATTCAGTTCAGCTCACGGTGCGTACAAATATCGGCTAGAGCCTAATCGATTAGATATCCATTGGCAGTTGCTACGTATCTATTGCTGTGATCGAGATCGAAACACACAACAACGACAACGACAACGACAACAGCAACAACAACAACATCGCCAACTTGAATCGTCAATGAAAGCAGGACAGCGTGACAACGTTTCTATGATTGAGTTGTCGCTCATATCGCTAGATATTGCTGTCGTTGTTGTTGTGAGCTGCTAGCTGTGAGCTGTGAGTGAGGACACCCTCGTGATTGCTTGAGCTAAGCTGTTGCTGGAGCAGGTTTTCCGGTAGTGTATTTCGTGCACGTGTATGTTGGTGCCACACACACATCAGAGTACAATTCATTCATTTCTATGGACTCTTTCGGTCTCATTCTCTCTATCTTTCAACTTTTCTTTCTCTCTATTCAATTCAATTCAGCCTAGTAGCGTTACGCTCTTTGATACGTCAACAACACACTTAAGGCAAAATGCGAGAAGCGGACAGCTGTGTCGGGTGCCCACGCCTATGCCCTCGCACGTGTTCGTGTTCTTGCTCGTGGTCTTGCACAATAGGCCCACTCGCTTGTGTGTTTATGAAAATATTTACGCACAATACCTGCAATTTCTAGCCAGCCAGTCAACAACCTGCCAACAACAATCGTTAGTATGTTCGAGAACTTCGAGCCAGACTAGAGCAAATACAACAGCCGACGCTAACTTGCTAGTATGCGCGTGTTCGTCCAACTTTTGAAAATGGAAGTGAAAATTTTCGTCTTATCAAGCGTTGCATTGTTCGCCTGTTCGTTCGCACTAGCTGCTGTTAGTTCTTTATGATTTTGATGATGTTGCAATACACGAGCGCAAGCACACAATGTAGTCACACTCAAAAGCGCAACATCGAGCGCAATACACGGACGATGCGAACGAGAGTTTGTCCGTTCCATTGTGTGGAGTCTGTTGTCATCGTCGTCGTTGTCATATATTCGGTCACGAACTGTGCCAGAGCGTTGTGTGTAACATCACAATTACCGTTACGTTACGTTTACAACGATGTGTGCCACGAATGTTACCAAATCCTGCAACGAATTGTTACAATTGATCGAGAGCAGCGGGCGAACACATTGTTCAGTGTTTCATTGGTCATTCTTTAGATTCTACTAGAAGAATCTCTCGATGTCATGCCATGTATGCACGTTCGTCGCCGTTTGGTGACGTGATGTTTGCGACGTTCGCACAGTTTGCCATAGTATGTGCAAAATATGGAGCCCCAACTGAACGATTGCTATTTCTCTTTCTCGCTCGCTCAGTTTCATTCACTCTAATGACAACATTCAATCTCTTCTGTTCATATGCTCAAACCTTATGTGCGAGCATGCGTGTGAGCCAGCTCGTGAGGCCACCACAAAACACCGATCGGCCATAAGATGAGATTTGCGCCAGTGGGCCACGTGGCGTTGCCTTTGTCGTTGGCGCGATGCATCGATCGTCGAGAAACGCAGCACAGTGTTATATAGCCAAGCGTGAGCATGTGAGAGCGGCCGGATGTTGGTCGGTTAGTGCTGCCAACGAAGCTGTAGACGTTCTTGAGCTGAGCTCCTCGAAATGAGGAGCCTCAAACTGGAGTCTACACGCGCAGCACAAACTTGAACGACGTTCAACGACGTTCAACGACAACAGAAACACGACGAACGAGCAACGAACAATGTTCAAGAGCAATGTGAGTGCCGTCTGCCAACAATGAACGATAACGTGACGACATAATGAGCGCAGCCTGCTCGTCAATTACATAACTGTCGCTACTGTTGGCGTTGGCGTCAACGTTGTTCCTGTTGCTGTTGCCGCCCAACGACGACGAGCGTACTAGCAACGCATGCACTGTCAGAGACGTACATTGTTCAACTGGCAACCAAACGATCGGCTGACATCAGCCGCTTCTATGAGAAGTAGTTGAAGTAGATGCTCATGTTGTCGGTGATGCTATTGGTCAGAGTTGAAGCTCATGTCCGGCAGCGTGATTTAACGTGCCATCGTGGTATTACATGATAATTGCGCACGCCAACGCGAAATTGGCATAACACGCGACAGTCTAATTAATAATTGACATGCCAAACAAACGTTGAATCAACGTTTGAATGGACAAAT
The DNA here is from genome assembly GCA_019968535.1 of Fragariocoptes setiger. NCBI lineage: Eukaryota > Metazoa > Arthropoda > Arachnida > Trombidiformes > Phytoptidae > Fragariocoptes > Fragariocoptes setiger. The sequence goes on from JAIFTH010000014.1 coordinate 100,880, forward strand.
GGAGCAACGAGCGAACGACTTGGACTTGTACGTCGAGAAGTTTATATATCGATGTCGATATTGTTGTAGTAATTTGCGTTGCCATTGCCGTTGTCGCTGTTGTAGTTGTCGTCGTCGTCGTGACCAATAACATCAACGTTGATATGGCGACACGGTTGCCATCACACAACAACTCAGAACATAGAGCATAAATTGCGCAATCGAATGAGTGACTGACATTGACAAATTCAAGCCGCTCGTGGCATGCTTTACACACTCATTCACTCACATATCATGTGACAGACGGCTACCGAACGCACTGACGAACAGAGTAATGCCAACCAAATAGTCGACTACTGCCGGGGCACCCGATGACGCAATCGAGTGCATGTGCGTGCGTGCCTTGTTAGCTTTGTTGAGGCCAAGCATTGACCAAATGAGTGGCTGCAGGTCGATGCTTTGATCTATCGTATAATTCGTTCAACGCCAAACGAGCACACGAACGAACGGCGCTGTCGATTTGGACGACATGTGCACAGCAACACAACAATAGGAGGTTTTTATCGCAAACTGAGCAACATTGCAACTACTTACTGCAAGCAATACTCACTGTGTGTAATTCTGCCCGTTTAATTCGTAGTGCCTACATTGTTATTCTCGCCCTTGTTCATTCGTTTTTCGCCCTTCTCGCTCAATCGACCTCGATCGCAGCAACATTCGATGTCGATCACTTTCTTGTTTCGTTTACTCTAAGCAATAAGTTTTTTCTCCTTCTCCTTCTTCTTCCTCTTACTCTTCTTTGTGACTTCTTGTGTGACTACTATTACTGTTACTTCTGCTGCTGATGCTCGTTTCGCTTCTTCTCTCGTCTCCGTGTGCCGAATTGTTCGTGTCGCTAAGCCGGTGTATGCCTTCTTCATGGCTCACAACAATAATAATGATAATAATCCAATAAACTCTTGGTACAAACTCTCATTTGTAACAAGCAGCAACTAACAACTGGCAGCTATAATATCCAGTTGTGTTGTCAATCGACATATCGTGACGCTAGCAGCGGAAATTGTGCATTGAAAATTGACATCGACATCGCTATCGATATCGATGGCGTCAATTTGTTGTGCGCTGTCATTTGATAAATAATACGATCACATCATGTGGCCAATACCACCACACGGACAAAAACAGACAAAGCAGAGGCCTCTAATGTCAAGCTGTAAATTGTGTGACACCATCGGGCACACACACACACACACACCCATCGGATGGCATACAAGCTGATCGATCTGAAATAGACCGATATTGTAATCGACAATGCGTCGCCAGGGGGCGCGCCTCTTCAAAACTCAATTCTACGTCCATCGAACGGACACCAATCGGACTGACCAATTGAAGGAGTAACGAACGACAAATCGGAGCAGCGAATACCAGAATGTTGTCTTAGTTTTTTCTTTTCGCGAAATGATAATCTTTTAAAATGGAAAAAGTCGTAAAAAAGGCCGAGCACTTGTCGTTCGAAGAGTGCAAAAGCGCAAAAAATTTAATCTCAGTTATCATAAATTAATAATAACAACCACAGTTAATGTTGATTAGAGATCAACTCAACGTTAACAGTCGACAGTTAACAGTGGTTTAAATTGATCGCGAGAGAGAGAGAGAGAGAGAAGAAAAAGTCGTAAATTGAGCCGAGCGCAGCAAATCCAAGCGATGGTGACATTTTGATGTGGTCAATGCTCATCATCATCGGATCATCGAATCAGAGCCATAGCCAGAATTAAAATACGAGTCAAAATAAGACTCGAAGTATAAAGATAAAAATAAAATGAAAGCTGTGCAAATGTGTGCTATACTTTCAATGTTGTTGCAAATACATACAGACACACGCACTTATATGAGATTAATATTACCGATCGCATGGTTCGATAGCACGATTAATGAGCGTATGCACGCACGCAAGAGATAGAAGAAATGTTAGGAAGGCACGCCGAATCGTTAGTGACGCTGAATTGACGACTAAATCAAACGTCTACGTCCACGACGACAACGATGAATCCGATGGCAATACAACATGAACAGCATTGACAAAGACAACGACAACGCTACACGGGAGTCGTCTTGAGTTTAGATTGACATTGTATACTTTTTACGAGGAATATGAGAGAAGAAAGACCATCATCGTTATTATGATCACTTCAAACGCGAACAACAAGCCAATAACGATATGAATGCTTGCATGTTAGCTACATCTTTAGCGCAATCAATTGATACGATACGACATGATACTATGCTGGTTAACGCCGGCAGGAAACGAGACGCTTAACAACTATCTTTAATGGCCTTCTCGATGCTAACAAGCTTTGATATTTTTTGCACTCGTTGCTATTACCGTAGCTGCAGTCGTCGTCTTCATCATCATCATAATCGTTACGATGTTCATGGTCAACTGTGCAATTCAATGTGATGTGTGATCGAAAGTATCTTTTGACATCTCAAAAGCTTGAACAAATTATCTCTATAGTAGAAATAATTTGACTGCTAGCTAGCAAGCTGACGAATGACAAGTGACGATTCACTCACGGCCTGTGTTGAAATGACGCCATCGGCCATTTAAGCAACATTCAAAAATTCAAACATTTGAACCTTTGGACCTATGAAATGGGCATGAACATTTGAAGACGTTGAAACACATTTCAACATTCAAACGTCTCCAATGAGTGTGTGTGTGTGTGTGCGCCAATGAAATGAAACGAAAACGACCAAGTGGTCATAGCAACACATCACAACAACCTTATCACCGCAAACAATCTAAACATATTAGACTTACAAAGTGGCTCGCTGACAGACAGACACTGACCATTTAACTCATCACACTTGGTCGGTGCTTTACATGTTTCTCCGTACGCATCATCGTTTGCCTGCTTGTCTGTCTGCATATTCGTCTGTTTGTTTACGTAGTGAGAAAGAATGCGTGTCATAACTGCAATCGTCAAGACCAGTTTGTAAACGAAGCATACGCACGCACACTCATACACAATCTGACCAGCAATCTCGCAATCGCAGTTGACTTCATACAACTTCATCTTAACGTCGCCAGACAAAGTTCAAGCTAATGTTGGACCTTCAAAAGCTCCAAGCTTGAACTCGCTGAAAGATGGCCAGCGTAAAAACGATACTCTCTCTCTCTCTCTGTGCCGATGTATCAGTAACAAACTATGTATGTTGTGGTGTTGTGCTGACTTGAGATGGGCTGAACAAACTTGTTGGCGATGACGGCACGACAAATATTTATACTCACAAGCACAATAATTATGGCAATTACATTTGCAACACACGCACACGTAACCGACCCAGACACTCAGCAACGCCAGCGCTCATTAGAGTGAAGCTGTCTACAGCCAGATGGTGACTAAATGCTACAAATTGAGGACTCGCACTTGTTCGACGGAAACATTTCTTTTCGAATTGCTGAAGGTGAACAGTTTTGCGGTCATAGTGACACACTTACCTCACAGCTGGTCCTATTGATATTGGCCAGATTTAAACGGAACACGTGGTCCATGGAACCGACGTAGAGTTGATCGCGCGACGCATCCAAATAAAAAGTTCTGTAAAAATATTTACCACACGTAAAATCTTTACTTGTTTCATGCTGGGCCAACACGACATTGTTGGTGGTTGCGGACGGGTCGGCGGCAATCGATACTTGCTGATAGTCTTGCTGGTAGCGTTGATAATGCTGACCATTGACAAGCGTACAACACTGGCTTGTCAACAGTGGCAGCAACAATGACAAAATCACAACAACAACAAATGATAGTAATGATGATAACAATGCTTGACATTTATAACGACGACGTGGTGGTAATGATGAGCTCATTATCTCGTTTAGCTGCTTATACATTATGCTACTGTTGTTGGCGCTGCTAGGATTTTTCACAATTATTAACTTATTATTGATGATGCTATAGCATGAGGTTGTCTGACGGCAAACTCTTGCATTTTCTAACATCGCTGCTGCAGTAGACATTGCCACTATAGCTGGTGGCTTAATTATTACTGTCTCAGTATTCAGGCTGCCACTATTATTATCTCGCTGATTTCTCCGATAAATGCTCTGATTAATCATTACTATTACTTATTGAGACAAAGGAACAGCATATATTGTCATTAGTAACAATGATACTACTGTGTTCTTTGTGTCTCAGGACCAGCACTTAAAACGTGTCGCTAGAGTGTGCGTTTGGCTAAACGGCGGATGTGCGCTGCTCTATGCACAACTACCTGATCAACAATATGACAGCAACAACAATATTGTTAACATCAACTCACACGATGTGCAATCGCATCGTATCGATTGATTGATTGATCAATTGGTGAGCTACCGCGATGATAACAGTGCTGTTATGTTTGTCACAATTGAACGAAGTGAAGCGAACCGAAGGGGGCGTGGTATCCACGAATAACTTCCTCTGTCGATTTTTCAATTCTTGCGCGATTTATTTCTATTTCTAGATATGTAAATCAATGATGATAATTTAACTGATGATCGTTGGCGTTAAGATTGACGCTTGTAAAATTTCTCTTTCTAATTTCTTCTTATTTATCAATTGATATATTCAAATTTATTCTTTTAAACGATGCGATGTTAGCTTGACGATCACAAAAAGTTCGTTATATTTTCTTCCAAATCAAAAAATTCGATGCCCTGCTTGCCTTTTACAACTGACTGACGAACGAACGCCTGATAACTGGCTGATGAACAGACGAATGAACAAGCGAACAAAAAGTGTGCTGGACGGCGATGCGGCAATGGCGACGATCAGCGAATGACTGATGATCGAGCGAGAAGCGTGCGTTCAGTTCGCTGTGTTTCGTTCCGTGCCTGTGCGTGTGAGTGTGTGTGCTTGAGCGAACGCATAATGTCGAGTGCAAATTGTGTGCGCGCGCACACTCACACAACAGTTCGGACCAAACTGTTCGGTGCAAAACAGTTGACGAGAGCAAGCGGCGACCACCAGCGCCACCTTGTGAGTGTTTCGAATAGCGTTCACTGCATTAACATAGTGTTGAACTCTTAGGTTGCACATTAGACTATGCCAATCATCATGTGTTGTTGGTATAATTCTACCGATGGGAATAGAATCTATATTAAAGTATCATTTGATTTGCCCTAAAATATCATCTGAGGCCCTGAATTGGTTGAGGCTTCAATTGGAATCTCTTTCTGCAATTGATTGGCATTCGAAGCAATGTAACCATTCAGTAGGCCAAAACGACGAGCAACAACGACGGTTGCAACAAATGAAACTTGGTTGTCAGAGATGCAGAGAATACAATCGCGCCAGCAATGCCAAATGAAATGCAATGTTAGAGAGTGGGTGAGCTTAAAACTAAAACGATCACTGTTTGTGTGTGCGAGCGCTCAAATCTTTATTTCTCTTGGCTTTACCTGGCCAATCTTTTAATCTCTTGGCACGTTGTCATGGACCAACTGTTGACCATGGCCACCGCTGCCGCCACTACCACCACCATAAGTACAAACGAAACGTAAGCCGACGAATGAGCCAACAACGACGTTCATTGGTGGAACGACATGTCGCTACACTAAAAGCGAAGCCTACGTTAGCACGAAGCAGAACGAACATGAAGTAAGAATTCGATAGAATATCTCTCTGAGAATCAGACACCAAGAGAGAACAAGTACGATAATACGTTCATTTTCTTCACCTTCACCTTCGAATTCACCATCCAATTCAATGAACGTGTGCGCTTAGAAGCATTAATTCCTATCCTAATTCTTTCTCTCTTTTCAAATTCTCTCTGTCTCCCCCTCTCCTCTTGTATATGTTTTTTCCTCGCTAGACTTACGTTTTGTTGGGCGCTTTCTCACATGCCGTCTTCGCGCACGCATATCTTGTGTTTGTATTCTGATCGCCAATCAAAGACTGACTGACTGATTGCACATTGAAGGAATTGATTTGAAGCAGAGCAAAGAAAAGACCTCACAAAATCACAATGACATTTGCTAGATTGTTTCACATGACGCTGGCGATGATGATGTAGGTAATCCGTGGATTGTGATCGTCGAACCATTCATTGTACTTATCCATCGTGTTAGGAGCGGCAGAGGCAGTCTCACACTATAGTTGCCAATAAGTTTCAGTGGAAAACCAGACAGCGATTGAAACCTCACAATTGATGGAAAAACCTTGTGATACATATTATTTTGCTCGCAACCAGGTTGTTTTTGTGTTGAATCTTGTCAATGGATCGGTGAATACAGTATACAGCATGAATTATAAGTCACTACTAGAGCAAACGAACCACCCGTTTGATTTTATCCCTGTTATTGTTGTCACAATGGACCGATAATAATTCAGTAAGTTCTTTAGATACATTCTTATGAACATATTATCGACGAACAAAGGTGCGATAGATAGACGGAATAGAGGACGGATTTCACGATCGACGAGCACACATATTATCGTCGTCAGGTTGGCTGAACCTTCACGCAAGCTTACTGGTAAATTGAAGCGTACCTTCACGAGCAATAGCTCGCGTCTTTTCTCATTACCGACGCTCACACCGAGTGGACACTGCGTACGGTGCACGGTCGTTTCGCTCCGAGATAAGCGTAGTCAGGATTAGATTGTGATATTTGGCGCCTCCGTGTCGTCAATCTGGCCAATCGAGCACTTGGGCATTTTCCTTAAACCTCCATCCTGGAAGAATAAGGAGGCGCGAGCGTCGAAAAGCGAATCAATGGCGCCCAACTACTATCGGCAACTATCTCTAGCTATCAAGTGAGCGAGTTATCAGGTACAGTAACAACTACTACCAGCGACCACTGGCGAATACAAGCAACTGCTAGTGACTATTGACAACTAAAAGCCTACACTTGGCATCATCAACGTTGTGTAACATCACAGCGGGTAACTGTAACGTGTTACTACTTGCAAAAGGGAAAGAAAAAGCAAAAGCAACTTGCAATGTAAGTAATATGGCTCTCGTTTAGGAATGGACATTGGCATGATCAACCAGAGAACGGATTATCAATGTTGTGCATCTAATGTTTGTTGTAGTTTTCATCGAATGCATCGGTGTAGAGAGATAGCTGACAATATCGAACTGAACCGAGTCGAGCAGATAACCAACAGTCAAGAATCAACTATTACTGTTACTGGTGGCAAGCTAAGCAATGACATTTGCTGAAAGAGCAAAGTGATCATTGATAGTTGCTACAAGCTGACGAATCAATCAATCAAGGCGAACGTGAGCACCGGAAGTTTGTAGTTCGTGCGCATATTATCGCTCGTCCAAAACTGATGCAAGCAAATGCTAGCTTGTCGCTGGTTGATGTTAAATGGGATGCTCGCACACACGAATTGAAACGAGGCAACACTTTTTGAGTCGACACACGACAACTCGTTAGGCCTGATTACATCGACTACAACGAGTACGACGACGACAACATTGACTACATATCAAACATTTAGCCACTCGTCGAGCACGCACGCTAACGCTCACAACAACCTAGGCAACCACTCAATGTTAGTTGTGCAGTGCTGTGAAACTGAAGGGGACTGCGTTCTATGTTGTCTGTGCAAGCCTCGAAAACACGACGACGACGAGAAGGCACAACGAGTGATTAGCTGCCAGGCTGAAGTTTGCCTGGCAGTGCCGTCACTGGGCACTCGCTAACATGAGCTCCCTCTAGATAGAGAGAGAGAGAGAGAGAGAGAGACTAGCGGGAGCCGCATAAGATATCGGCCAGCAAGGAAAAGCTCGAGAGTGAAAGCAAGTCTAGCTAGCGAAGCCATCAATTTGAGTGGCTATCCTGGCTTGCAATAGCAGTAACAGCACACCACTAGCTGGATGCACATTATTGATGATGGTAACTTTCTATACTCACATACACGAACACTGCCTAGATTTGAGTAGTTTGTTTTAGCGCACATATTGGAGCTCGAATGCGACGATCTTTGACTCACGATGTTCGTGCTGCACGTTGCGCCACCGTTTGATAGTTTGATATCGAAAAAGAGAAGAATGAAGCTAAGGGGGAGGGGCGCGCGCGCGACATACGCGCGTGTTCAGCCCATGTTCACTTTGCCAAATATCAAGCCAGTCAGTCAGTTTCGACAATGTTGTTATCGTTTGGCCTCTGTTTGTTCTCGCCTCTTCAGAATGTTGCGAGTGAGTGAGTGAGTGACTTTCGTCATGTCATTTTAGTGCGCGCGCGCTGCACAGTTAGCACGCGATTGGCATCGACAACATGGCAACTTGCACTAATATTAGCGGCCTACAATAACGAACTCACCAAGTGTAAGCAGAAGAATGGAACACAATTGAACGATGAGTTCATAAAAAGCGTTGCAATTTCAACAATGTAGCAATGAGTAACAAAAAACAAAAAAAGCACATGCACTCATGAAAATACAGCCAGTTTTGCACAGAGCATAATGTGACAAGTACAGTGGTAAGTTACTGGAGCGTGCGTGTGTTTGTTTTGTTTTGAGTTGGAGCTCGAGCCGCTATTGACTGACGAGCCATTGCTGCTCGTCAGCGTGCCTATGGGCCACAAATCAAGCGCCATGCGCCATCTTGGCACCAACAATCAGTTGAGGCTGCGGAAGAGCAAGAGCGAAACAAAAGAAGGCCAGTGTTCATGCGTGCACTAGAAATTGAATGATTGAGATAGAAATAGACTGGCGAGCACAGAGCATGAATGGTCGTCAGTTGAATCGTCAGTCAGTCAGTCAGTCAGCGAAAGAGCGAGAGAAAGAGAAAGAAATTCTCTTGAGGCTATTCTTTTCATTATCTTTATGTGTTCTTACAACAACAACGAAAATAATAATACATTAATGGTCCAAGTCGTACTGTTGTGGTGGTGGTGCCTCATTGGTGCTGCTCATAGTTTTCACTCGACTCTTTGCTAAAGCAGTGACTTTATGTCAGTAAAACAATGGTAGAAAATCTCAGATCAGCTCAGCTCAGCTCGATTGGGTTCAACTTGGAAGAATAAGAAAAAGAAGAAGAGAAGAACGTCATCAAATTAACGGCTCGCCGCTATTTGGCCACGATCAATAAAAGAGCAAGAGACATGGTCATTTGCACGCATATCGCTGCTCGTGATTGTTAGTAACTTGGTTACACTTGACTATTTAAACTGAGAACTGGGAAATCAACATTTCTCAGAACGAAACAAGCTGACAATGCAAATGGAATGGCCACGGACAGTTGACAAAACCGCAAACTCGATCAGCCGACAGCTCAATCCAGTGAACGAACGAACGAATGAAAGAATGGGCGAACGAACAAACAAAGAAACATCAGTATCGTGACTAACAAAGCTGTCGACAGTCAGCAAATGGCAAACAATAGTCGCCGTCGCCATTGCCATTGGCGTCGACGAATGAATGCCGATAGTGGCAAGCGATGAGCAATGAGAATGAAGTCAATCAAGCAGCGAGGGCTAAAATGCTCATGCCGTGTGCTCGAGCGCTTTGCTGGATGCGAAAACATTGCACATGAGCGCTTCCAACATTGGTCACATTTGCATATTGGCCAATGTTTGCTGTTAGCAATTGTGTGAACATTACAAACTGAAGGCCAAATTTCACTCGTCGACAATGAGAGCGAAAAACAACGACTAACGCTTGCAGCAACCTTAATTAATTGTAGTCACATTCATCGTTGTCATCGTCATTATTTACACAATTTCAACTTTAACATTCATTTTACATCTGTATCTGAATGTATGTGAGCACGAAAACATGCCCACTCATTGCAACAGATGCAGCAAAACTGCATAGTTCGCACAACACAAAGCACAACGATTCGGTTCGATTGTTTTGCAATTGCTGGCTGATTTTTATCAATCGAAACGTTCATGATCATGATTCTTGTTGTTGTGCACGAGATTTACTCTAAAGTATCTGCAACTATAAAACAATAGCTGGCTGCCAATGGGCACAACAATGTGTTCACTAACACAAGAGGTTAGCCAACGCGCCTTACAAATGATGCTACTTATTCGATTGACACCGAAGCACGAGCAAGCAACAGCGGCGCCTAAAGAGAGTGTCGAATCAAATCAAAGTTGAGTCAAATTCAAAAGTAGAGTAGACGAGAAAAAGTTAGCGTCCAAAGCGAATCCAGTGCTGTGTGTTTTTGTTTTTGATTTTAGATTCGAATGAAGAAAGTTTCACGATTCCAGAACAAATCAACGCGGAAAGGAAGAAACGATGGTCGCTTCAGCTAAAGAGTGATTCTAGAGTCACCGTATAGTATCAGCAATTAAAGAACAACAAACACTGGGTTACTCGATTCGGAGTATTCTGTCGTCGCGTCGAATCAATCGCGCCCGTCTCATAGCATCTCTTATCGTGTCTGCATATTGCAATGCGGATGAAAAGAGTTAGTGCGAAACACACAGAGAGCAGTAAAAGTGCCAAAGCATCATACGAATGCGAAAGTGATTTCGATTGCAATTGCCACTGGCATTGTCCGTGGCATTCAATGGCATCCGTACGCTGGCTAGTTTGTACACAAACGACGCATCAATTATGCTTCGTTGGAGATGAAATTTCGGATTGTTGTTGTAGCAAGAGCTATTGCTGTTGCTCATGGCGTCAATCGATGCCAATCGACGCCAATTTATCGATTAATTGGCGGCTGTCAATTTGAGCAATAATTTGCAGACTTAACTCTCACTTCATTCAGGATCTACGAAGACTGGATTGCTGTCATTTTTGAGCCGTTATGTATGTCATCACAATGTAGTCGGGAAGAAATAGTAGTCAATTGTGAATCGATAGATTAAGTTTATGACTGTTCAAGATTACCATCAAAGTCAAAGGAGAAGATTCAAATAAAAAGAAAGAAGCAATGAGAGGCACCCGATAATGTCATAGGTCGATTTTGCTCAAATATCCATGCACGCATCAGTTCATCGCATGTATCGGCGACGACGACTAGTCAATTGGATTTTGCGTGATTGGAGGCCAGCAGAAGTGTGCCGTTCTCGCGACCGTTGGCTGTTGCAAGTTGCAGTTGCATCAATTGCCTCATTGCTTCATCGCTTAATGTTGATGCTCGTAGCGATGAGATCATGTCATATATTGTTACATGCTGTTAATTCTATTGTGCTATTACACTACGGTTGGAGCTCTGCAAAGCTTTGAGAATTGAAATGCATGTAACTTGTGACCACTTAAGTTGTTGCAAACTCTCACTACATTATTATTATTGTTATTATCAGCTCAGGCGTTCAACTATTAGTTCGCACATTGGGTGTGACTTGACGAACAGAACAACTCTAACTGCATGTAAATATTTAAAAGTTTGAATTCGATTGATGGTGGAGAGTCGAGAGTTTACGGTCAAAAGTCGAAAGTTTCTCTCGAGAGTTGACACACAGACGAGACTTAGCACGAAAAACCAGCACCATCAGCTCGTTGCTGGTGAATGTTTGTTCCGAACATTCAGGCTAGGCATCGTCGTCGTCAGCATTGCAGTCGTTCAATCGTCAATGACAGCAATAAAAAGGCAATAAATTGACATTGGCATGCCGACGATTGTACATTGCAGATCGTTGCGGATAGTTGTAGGCTGCCGTGCAAATTGTCGACAATGCCGCTCTCACTGCGCTGTTGACTTGTAGCGGCTTGTCGAAATTAGCTTGCACTTTATGCGCGCACTCAATTTGAATATTGAATGCTGCTGTCGCTACAATATCAGCAGCAAAAATGAACAACAGAGAGTGCTATACTGCTGTTCATTTTTCACAGAATTACAAAACTTGTTATTTGCAAAAATCGATGAGATGCAAAACCAACGTATCGATCGACATAATTCGGGTTTTTCTCGAACCATAATGCAACTGTTGGGCCCCATTCTCTAGCTTTTTCGCAAAAGAATGTCTATCAAGCTCAACACGAGCGTTACATAGAAAGCTGGGCGGCATATGGTTGCATGCATTTTGATCTCATGGCTTGTCATGACAACAAGTTAATAATTCATGTTCGTCGAATTGTCGGTGTCCAGATTGAGTGAGCACGATTGAGCTTCGTTGGGGCCCACATAGTAACGAAAGAACAACAACAACAACAGCAGCAACTAAAAAATGTGAAAAGCAACAACAGTAATAACAAATGTTCAAGTTTACATATGAGTGAAGAAATATGTCTTATCCTGTTCATCACAATTATGAGCTGATTGCTTGAGGTTGTAGCTTGAGATGTCCAACATCCATGTCAAACGTCCATGCCAAGCGCGAGCCACAAATATAGGGAGCACTACTATTGCTGTTGTATTTGTGTTGCCGAGCGACCATTAGGTCATTGGCTTTTTGCTGTCGTAATTTTTGAGCGAGCCAACGAGATAGCCAACAGCATCTGACTTACTGCCGATCAGTTGCTGTTGTTGTTGCATTTGCAAGAAGTTGTATAAGATATCTTGAGCGTTCATCGAATGTGTTCGTTGAGCACATCATTATGTAACTTGCTAACACTGACATAGTGCACATGCACACATCAAGAGTTCGTTTGTGTCGACTACATTATTATTATTATTATTATCATTATTCGTCGAGCGACTGCAGTCGAGTTTCAGTGGGCTTTCACTAATGGTCTTTGTCAGTCAGTCAATCGGTTGTGTGCTACAAATTGAGGTGCAAAAATATGTACAACAACAACAACGACAACACCGTCACGACGCAAACACTCGCTACTACGTGAGCGACAGCGACAGCGAGATCGAAAGAGAATGATATTCTTTGTAAAAAATTGGCTAAAACTTTCATGACACAAACGTTATCGAGCATGAAACTTTCCATACAAGAAAATAACAAGAGTGCGCGCGCGCCCGATTAGTCACTAGTTACTCGCTGGCTCCCTCGTTAGTTCGTTCTCTTGGACAACAATGGCAGCAGCCACAACATCATTTGCTAAGCTAATTTTACTAAGCTGTTCGATAGCTGTGGCATTTTTTAAACATTCAAATATGAAAATGCATTCAACAAAGTTGCACTGATGACTGATGGTCACGACTCGCAATGTTTGCGTTTGCTTTTGCTTTTGAGTATGCATTCGCATCTGAATCTGCATTTGAGGCCATTTTATGGCACAGCTCGTATTTTGCAACGTTTTTGTCCCAAACTTCGTGCACCCACAATGTGCACACAATGTAACGTCATCTCTCATAAGTTGTAATCATGTTGCACCAATAATCATCTATAGCTGCACAAATCACACGCTGATAATCGCGCTATGAATATTTGCATACTGCTAACACTAATCACTCACGTTATAAAGTTTCACAGACAGAAGAAAATTGCCTCTTAAGCGAGCAACCAACCAATACTTGGCTCATTGACTCATTGGCAAGTGCAATCGAATGCTAATTAGCATAATATTTTGACACTTTCACCATTGCTGCGACAACGCTCAAGTGCATTGCAGCAGAAACCAAGTGGTTGGCCTCATGCGTCGACCCCACATCACAACTTTGCTATGTGATGTGAAGTCTAGATTGAGGTTGAGGTCGAGAACGTCGTGATGATCACAGGCTAGGACACGAGCCGGTTGTCGAGGCTCGGCACGGCTTCACGCCCGATTGCTCGTTGCCGGCCGCACGATGTTCGTCGGTTTCCGTTGATCGTTCGCATTCGCGTTGGATTGCATGCGCGTTGACGTTGCATTCCGTCAGCAGTTCAGTTTGCTCGCCCTTGTTCTATCTTCATCTTGCATTCAAGGTCTGTTCGAACACCTCGAGTTTGCTTGTCTCGCTCTACTAGTCCGCCTACTCTCTCGCTAGCTCTCTGTCGGTCGACATCTGAGGCGAGAAACTCAATCGCCACGCCCACCATACACACACACACACACGTCCCTTGCATCGTGGATCGCCCAGTGGCAAAATTTGCTCCACTTGAGCTCGCTTTGTTACGCGCTCAAGCCAAAAGTGGCTGCTGTGTTGGATGAATTGTTGGTAGCGAGAATAAGACAATCGATAGCGCGATTGCAGTTGAGTTGAGTGGCTACAGAGAGAGAGAGAGAGAGAGAGAGAGAGAGAGAAGATGAGGCGCAAGTGAAGAGAGCGCTCGAGCATAGAATTGTGTATTGCATCATTCGCAAATTTGTACACAAGAGCTTCGGCAACGAACAGTTTGTTTCATTTCAACTCAACTCAACTGTACGGCAAAAGTGCGCAACAGAAGCGCGACAAATAGACGACACTTGACACACGCACGCTCGAGCACGGCTGGCAGCTATTGCAACAAATTGAGGCCGGCCAACGAAAGCGTGAGCGTGAGCTTGCACACTCTGAATGACGCAATAGAATCGTCAAAACGAACGAATGAGACAACGAAATCGACAATGAATGAATCTTCAGTCGGCTCCTTCAGCTGCTACATTTCTCAGTCTGCATGGCATTGATCACTAGTGATCGGCCCCGCTTTGAGCCGGCCGGACGAGCAAGTGCCATTCATAGCAAACTGCAGCAGGCTGTAGTAACAACCAACAGCACAACTACAGCGTCATGCCACGCACGGTGAGCACGCTACCAATCGCACAATGTACGTAAGAGAAGCATGAGAGATCGTCGACGAATGATCTGATCGAATATTAATATCGTCGATTGCCGTTGATATAATGCTGGTGCACTCCGATTGTCGTCTATTGTCGTGAGTGAGTACGTGCGTTCGTTTGCTTTTGATTGTAGCTCGTGCGCTAGTTGGCTCGAATCTTGTCGAACGAAAAGGTCCGCTCACATAGACTCGCACGAAATGAGTGACCGAGTCACAGTGCACCAAAGGATATGAAGCAGCGCAGTGTGCAACAATGCGATACAATATCATGGACGTGGCACATACACGCTCGCGTCCCGGTGGCGTTACAATTATACATTGTGTTCCAATTTGTACAACATTACGTCAGCTGTTCTGTTCAAAGTGGCCGACGGTGTAAGTTTTTTTTCTCTCAATGCTCGATGGATGGTTGCATGCTACTAGAAGTCTCTCTTAGCCAGCCGGAAGTGGATCACAACAATAAGCGACCGGCAACAAAAAGTGCTAACAAACATAACGACCCATTGATGGCCGCTAATCAATATCGGGCAGCATGAAGCGATGATGAGTCACGCGTTTATTCTCTCGTACAATACATGTGTGCGTGTGTCAAGTGTGCATACACACTTGATGTGGTCCATTACTAGCAACTATAGCTCCATCTGGAGGTATCAAGGACAAACTGAGCGACATGATAGTAGTTAGAGAGGAAAAAACATGCAAAAAACAACTGCAATCGGGACAACAAAATTTATGCAAATGCGACACAAACCATTACGACACACCGTGAGCGAGTGTGCTTTGCGCAACGAGACGACCGACAGACCCACTGGTCGGTGGCTGTGTGTCCGACATCCAGCCAATGTAGATGGTTGCAGCAACATTGGCTGGATCTTCCACTTCCGGTTGGCGCCTCTGATTGGCGCCCCACTCTCTAGTATGTTGCCTTTCCATAAGATCTGCTCTCTTCGCGTGTGATTGCGAATGTTAGTGCCAGGTAATTGACGAGCACAATATGTCTGAGTCTGTCTGAGTCTATGTAAGCTGTGAGCTGTGAGCTCACAATGAGTTATTATTATTACCAATGCGTTTGATGTGTCGTGAGCTTAATGTTTCGTGTCCGTGTGTCCGCTCGTGCGTTCATTCACAAAAGCACGTGCATTCGTTGCGTTTACGTTGTTGTTAGGGATGTTGATGTTACTGTTGGCACACGATGCACGTGTAATTTTGCTCGCCGCTAGCTAGATCGTCACATAGACTTGACAAAGCTCTCGATGACCACCCAGAGTTCGAACGACACACGAGCTAATAGCGTACGAGAGTTTGTGTTCTTGGCGAATCAACGAAAATGAACGAAATTGTAGCTAATTTATCAAGGAGACGAAACCACGTGCATCTTCTTTCTTGTGAATAGCACAAACAACTCAGCACTGTGTCTTTCTATTTTACATCAGTCTGATGCAAAATTCGTCGTCCTCCTCTAATGTGCAGCGCAAGACGTAAGATATGTGAACGGTACACAAGCACAACGTGAATAGATCAACGGTGTGTGTGTGTGTTACGTGCACGAACGAAACGTCCATTGTTTTGCACTCATTGTTTCTCGTCATACTAGTACACTCTATTCCTATCGTGGACGCACACACATTTCATTTCAAGGAAAAGATGTTCAATTGTGTGCAATACTAGATTCGAGCTCACTCGCAGCAGCGCCGACAGCAGTGGAAAATGAACTTGTAGGCGGGCCACACACTTATTCAGGACACGCCCCCGTCCATTTTCAGTTGCATTATTTATTCTGGCCAGTCAGTCAGCTGTCCGATTGACCAGCAGCCTGACTCTCTGGCACGACGTCTCGGTGTTCTATCACACAGATCATTGCTGACGTTGTTGTTGTCGTCGTCGTTTTGTTTTCGCCTAAAATGTGCTAACATTCACCTTGTACCAATGCCTGCTGCCTCGCATGTCCGACAGTACGTTTGTTCGTCAGTGAGCTTAACTTTGGAGCTTCCTGTTGTCGTATTCTCTGTCACTGTCGTTGTTGTAGTTTCTGTTGAGTTAGTGCTCGCTTGCCTTGTCAATGTGGGCCTCGAGGCGCCACATTGACGAACTCAATGCACGTTCTCGCGTCATACAGCAACAATGTTATCAACTTCCGGTCACTCGTTCACTCTCTCACTCACTATGTGGCTACTCAGCCTTCCTATGTTCGTCTGTCTAACTATGTGGCACGATTGAAACTGGTATAGTTGTATTTAAGGCTGCTATTGACCAGTTAGTTCTCTCTCTTCTTTTCATCTCCTTATTCTGTGACTTCCACAAAATCGCACAATAGATGTCAGACTGATGTGATGGCCGACCAACTTGTATGGCTCAACTTGTAAGTGCACACTAGCATTCACAGCAAGTTTTCATTTTCAATTTTCAAAATGTGGTACAAGAGTAAAACTTTGATCAATGGCTCAACATCATATTGACCAGTTTTTTGGTTGTTTGAGAATTCTTTTGGACTTTTTTTTAACTCTGTTTAGTCGGAGTTTAAAGTTTGTAGCTCGAGCACAAATTGAAGATAGAAATAGAAACAATAAGAATACAAAAAAATTGTGTGTCAAGAGGGGATAACTTCGTTCGACAGTACACTTTCAACATGAGCCGCACGAGCAAGTGAAAGTCGATCGCATGATTGCAAGTAATCTCGTTGATTGAGCGACAAGTTGATTTATTTCTTGTGTTTCAACCGAAGAATATCAATCGATCAATGGAAGCAGAATATTTGTCGTAAACAAAAATGGTTAGAGAGGCAATAACAGGTGCAAATGACTTAGGTTGCTTTCATTCTCACCCATACAAACAATCACAATCAAAGCGGGAATAGGAACAGAAATACATGATGCGACACTACACGACGCGCGACAAACACGAACTACGGGAGGAGCAGTCAACGTCAGATGCACGTGCTCGTATTAATGTTCACGTTCGTACTTGACTTATTTAAGCTAAAAGTTGGCTTGAACGAGAAGCTCTAGAATTTGTATTTTGGCGCATACGGAACTAAGCCAAGGTGCCTCGAGTTTTGACACGAGAAGAGAACGAGAGTAAGATAGCCACACAATGCATGGGCGCAAATTGAATCACTGGTCGAGTTGCTATCGACCAGTTGTCGGCTGTACTGTTGGACTTTGACTGCTGGGCTCGGCTAGACAGTTGCGAGCCAGAGGACAATCAACGGCAGCTCTCAAAGTGAGTGAATAAGAGAGAAAGTTACGGGTGAAATTCACTTGTCGCCACGACAAATACACGCACATACAGCGTGTCACTGAACGTGTTTGGCACAAACATGGAAAGAATAATTTGGGCTCACGATTTGCCAGTACTCGAATTGTGACAGGTGCGTGAGCCGCGTTTCTAGCGCTACCAATGTGTTGGTTGCCGACAATTTTGGCACAGCTCACAGCTCAATAGCATACACAGCGCCAGTGAAATGGCTTCAACAATGACACGTCGATCATCATTAGATTTCCACCACAAATTCAGACTCAACGCGCAAAGTCACCGACCAACCGAATTCCCGACAGAGCGACCAATAGTAACACCAGCACCAACAACAACGAGATCACACAGAATCAACACAGCGAGCTCAATAGAACAATAAGAGTAGGAAATAATCAGCAGCAACTTCGCAGCCCACTCACACACAGAGACACACAAATTAGCTTGACTTTAATCCTCTCTCCAGAGTTCACTCGAATCAGATAATCGAGAGCATCGCAAAGCGAGGATCTTCACAAAGTTGGCCGGATTCTACAAAGAGTGCTTACTAAGAGTGGGTGAGCCGACTCATATGTGGCCACTGTGTCGACAGCCAGGTGTCGACTGCTATTTGGCTTCCACGGCGTTGGCTCGTCGATGGCCAGAGCCAAAAACATAACTAACAGGTACGTGACTAACGACATTGCAACCATCGAGTGCGTGTATAAGCTCTCATAACCACTAACAGTGTAAGCTTGCCCACGACGTGCTCTACCTACGTGTTGGTTGCCATTGTGTGATTGTGAGCTTCACATTCATTCCTTCACATTCTGTTACATCTAAGGAGGCCAACTAACGACTGATGACTAGAAACTAGCAACTAGCAAATGAGTGCGAGGCTACAACGACCACCATAACTAACAATAACAATAGCGGCAGCAGCAATAGGAACAGCAATAATTACTGTTAGGCCTAAAGCGGTCCGAATTATCGCCTAGGACTAACCAGAGTTGCTTAATCTGCAATAATAATACAACAATAATGATATCAGATCGCAAGCATTGCCATTTGAGCGGCTATTTTTGACAATCCAACAATTGACAACTTAGTCTGAGATTCAATCTCCATCAGCTATTCAATTGGCCAATCCTCTCGATGTGCCACTAAATCACAAACAATCGAAGCCATCCAGTCAGTCAGCTAGACAGATAGACAGACAGACAGACAGACAGACAGACGCACTAATGGGCACCGCAATAAATTTTAGATACTTCCCTCTCTGAGATTTATCGTAACTATTGGATCATCCGAACGACAAATATTGAAGTAACAGTCGTAACAGAGCGACACACTAAGCTCTGTTATCCAAATCATTTGTTGTTTTATCCTTGCGTTTATTTTTGTACTCTCAGAACAAAAATTCAAAACAATCCAGATGAAAACTGTATAAACGAGACATGTGAAATGTACTTTTGCATGACCAATCACCAAACTGTTGTGTATTCAGTCAATGATCAGTGTATATTTTTCATGTGCCATGTCTGATACGTGCACGTGTCACATGAGATTTCCGATGGATAAGTGCTGTCGCAACGACAACAGCACTTGCACTGGTTCATCGAGCATTTATTTGGTTGTACATTGTCGCCGGCTGATTTGCATAATTGTCTCAATTTGCAAATGCACTTTTGTGCCGATGTTTGTTGTTGCCCAAAGCCGGTGAGAAATTTGCATCCTTATTGAAAGTTTTCTGTCAATGATATTCGATCATCCATTTTCTTTCAATAATAATGTTGTCGATCAATTGATCGGTCGATCGATCAGTTGTTCACTCGTTCGAGAGTTTTAGTCGAGTGCCATCCAAGTGAGTGAAATCTGAGTGAATTTGTGCTAGTGCACCGCAACAACCAATCGAGAATTGAAACGACAACAACAACAGCATCGAGACAGGTGAATGACTATATGTGTGTGATAGAAGTTGGCAAAATTTAGCAACTACAATATCGACGACGATAAGAGGAGCAAAGATAACTGAATCGCCTGAGAAACTTGCCTCGTCGAGTTATCTGAGCGGAACAAACCGATACGTTTCTTAATCTCACACATGCTCTCAGAGATTCAGCGACTATTTCGAGCATGAAAAGACCACAAGTACTGTGTGTTGTGTCGAGTGAGTTGAAGTCCAAGGTGGGCAGGTCGTAGGGGCCAAATCGAGACGGAAATGAACGCGAGCCCGACGTCAATGTGCGCTATTAAGATAGCGATCAGGGCGCGAGTTATTATGCTTGTGCGCTAGCACTTAAAGCACGAAGATATTGCAGTCACACAGATACTTGACTTTGCCCCGCTCCAAAAGAATACTACACACGACGGTGAGCACGGTTGGCACGAGGGTCAGAACGAGAGAAAGAGCAAGAGCAAGATGTTCACATTCTTCAACTTGTGACGACGATATTGCAACTACAATGTGTGGCACACCTGACGCTTTGCTAGGTGGTGCGTCCGTTGTGTTCAAGCACGTAGGGGCGCACATGGGGCGCGTCCCACGAGGCAAGTCTCACTGGCCGTGACACACGCACGCACCCAAGCCGAAGCAAAGCAGAGCAAACAAACACACTAGCTTAGTGTGAACGAAGCTAGAACGGATTTACGGTTAGTCTCGAATTTAATTGCGCGCCCCCACTGCTCGGCAATGTTTGCTCGTCTCGTGCACGTTCGTTTGCACGTTAAAGCAAAGAAATACGATTGCTAAACAAACATTGTGCTGCAGATCAGAGGAGAGGGGGAAGACGGGACGCAGACGAGAAAGGAGAAGAATCAAATCGAGATACAGAAGCTCACAGCAACATTGCTGGTGTGGGTTGAACCAAGGTTGAAAGTCACAGTAGTGTGTGCACTAGCATTGCACACTAGCGGACAGTACAAGTGGCCAACAGACAGCTCGGCCCATTACGTCATTGCATTGTTTTATTCGTTGTCTACTTGAATGATCGAGAGAACGACTCATTTTGATGAAGCTGTCTGTGTTCCAAGATAAACTGCAATTGCACAAATTGGTAAGTCTGTTGTGATTGTCTAAATTGACCACGTGCTGCGAGTTGAGCGCAACTGAACACGTGCAAGAAGAATTTAGACACACAATAGAAGTTATTTCTTTGGCAAAAATCTTAGCCAAGCAATAAGATATTATCTTTGATTTGATATCGAACCATGAGAACTCATCACACCCAGATGATAGAGATCGAAACGGACAGAAAATACAGAAACGAACAGAGAGATGAAGAGAGAGAGAGAGAGAGAGAGAGGGAGGGAGGGAGAATGCTTAATTGTTTTGATGATGGCAAAATTTGCCGAGCAATCAGTGCATGCAGTTGCTCAATAGTCGAATTATAAGCATGCACAGTATTATATGCGGTACTTTGCCGCAAACCGGAAGTGCAGATATACCGCAAGATAAGAAAGCGCAGATTTGCCGCAAGATAAGAAAGTGAAAAAGTAGATAGTTGGGAAGGAGAGTTGAGTTAGAGTATGAGAGGATTGGGAAAAAGTGTTTATGGTTGGGGACATGGAAAAAGTGTCAAAAGATTTACTCGAGTGAAATGCTAGAGAGGGTGTGCGAATGAGAGTGAAAGAGTGGCCAAGAGTATGAGTGAGTGAGTAGTTGGTCGGACAGCAATTAGATGTTGCTCGGTTGAGAGCTGAAAGCAGACTGAGCGACCCGCTGCATGTGTGCCCTTTATATACCCACCAGTGAGTGGTATGCGGTGTTTGTAGCACAGAGTGCTCAGTGCGCTTGCGCAATAAGCTCTCGGTGCTACTCGTGTGTTGCCACGCATGCGCAGTATACTAAATTGATCTAAGATACCGCCCCTTGTTGCTATGAGCAATGCTTTACCGTGAGGACCGTTGTTATACGCCCTGATTTTGCACTGTTTATGCTATGCGAGGCGTCGAGCAAGATGCGCAGACGCGCCAGTTTTGCATTGCGAAAGGCAGTGCGTGACCGTCAGCAGTCTATCTACGCCGGCG